>CALYDF020006356.1:0-13422 GCA_944474145.2 Dicrocoelium dendriticum
TTGCGTAAGCAAACCCTGGAAACAAGAAACATGGTTTTATGTAAATGTGCAAAGTCCGTAACTGAGCAGAAATGTTGGAAGTTTGGCGAGAGTTGTCCGGAAAAATGAATGTTGCTTGGATAAAACAAATGCATGTTTGGTTGGAAACAAGACTGTTTCTGGGTGCAAAGGCTAAACAATGTGCATGTTACACGAGTTGGAAGGCTGACTGAAACGTGTGCGTTTTGTCTGGTCTGAGTACATGTGCACCCGAGTGAATCGGGTTTTCAGCCTTCCGTAATTAAGCCTGTAATAATGATAGGGACGTTGGGTCCACGTAACATCCCCCCTTTAAGTTTGAACATACCGTTTGAGTTTCGGCACCGACCAATGATAAGGCTGCGTATGGGACCGGCCTTTTAGGGCGGAATGCCCGTTGAGCTCCGAGAGCAAGCTGTAACACGGCGCGGGTGCATGAACAGCGGCCAAGACCATCTTGGAATACTGAGGCGAACTGTCGGATGAGGTCATTGGTTTCGTCAGTTCGTACGGCCAGAGATTGTACCGCGCTGTAGATGGTTCGGAGAGGCAGATCGGCCATGCCAAGCTGTTCGAGCTAATCGAGACCAAGTAGAATGAGGTTTGCCCTGGCGATGTAGCAGATCCCGTCGAATGTGACACCTCGGAAGTAGACGGAACAATGCAGCTGCCCAGTTAGCTGCACGTGGCCACCACAGGCGCTGGTGGCGGATTGAAGGGTTGGCTGCAGTGGTGGACTACCAAGGGATCGCCAGAGTTTCTCGGAGATGATCGTGATGTCCGAAGCAGTGTCCAACTGCAAGCGGACGGTCTGGCCGTTAATCTGGACGTCGACGAACTTCCTGCGATCCGCATTGACTTGGAATGTGGTCAGCAAGCTCATGGAGCTGCCAATCGGGCCAGTGTTAGGTTTGCCTCTGGATCGTGACCTCTTCTTTTGACTGTGGGTGGGGGCCAGCCCAGGTTTGGCCCCCTTGTGCGACGTAGGATAGCAGTATCCATCACGGTGCCCCACCCTGCCACAACGTTGGCATCGATGCTGTCGGAAGTTGCAATCTCGTTGGAAATGGCCTGTACCACAGAATCGGCACGGATAGGGTGGGGACTTCGCTCGGTTGAGTTGGGAGAGCCGCTCAGAAGGTTGCGGCTTGGGGGCTGCGACCACCTGGACCAGACCAGGCGCGGAAGCGTTCTGGATCATCGCGGAATCGTGTTTCAGATTGATCAACGATTGACACTCCTCGGCCAGGTTGTGGAGTGTGATCGTACTGTCTTGCTGCAGCTTGGATAGGAGGCGCGTTCGGATGTCGGCATCATGGGCGGACCGGAGGCCAGAAATGAAAAGCAAGCACTTGAACTGGTCTTCTGTGAGCGAGCCAAGCTGGAACCGTTCGCATTCCCGATTGACGATGCCCGCGTATGTGACGAAATCATCGGCATCTCGTTTGGTCAGCTGCAGACATTGATACCGGGTGTTGAACAGCGAGGACTGTTCGCCAAAGATCTGCGACAACGTGCGGACCGTTTCACCAAAGGGAACATCGCGGGGCTTCTTTGGCAAGATGAAGTTTGTATAACGTTGGTGCTCGACCGTGCCCAGTTTGCGCAGAAGCAGCCGGACCTTCCACGCGTCAGCCTGGGAAGCCAGGTCAACGGTGAACAGATCCTCGTACCGCTTATACCAGGACTCGAAGGTAATTTGAGCGCCAGGGTCATACAGGAATTCGGAGATGCTGCTGCAGATATTGTCAACCGAAGGAGTGCTGCCCGTGGAACCTGATTGAAGGGAAGAACTGGAGAGTTTTTCCGTTAAGGCAGTCATTAAAGCAATCTGGTGCTCCAAAAGTAATTTAAACTCATTATATGCAACTGCCATGGGTTCAAATACTTCGTCGCCACTGTTGAATACTGCCTCTTGAATACGTCAGGTCCTAACAATGTGATACCAACTCTCCTAGACGGATGGACGAATGAGACTCAGAATTATTTCTCGCACGGCACGGTAACTGACAATCTCGAAGTCTGTGGGTTCTCGGAACTTAGCCGCGAAAGATTAATTCACGCGAGTCGAACAGGTTCCTAGACCGAACGCAAAGTTTCTACGCACGATTTCCCAGCCCAAGACTGAAGCAAGAACAAGACAGGCCCTTGTCACAGGCGCTTTTACAGGCCAAAGCTAAGGCGATTCTAGCGTTCTACAGCCTCATTTTTATATCACGAAACGGTGATGAAGGAGGGTTTTTCCTTGGAAGGGTTTGCTTACGCAAACCCTGGAAACAAGAAACATCGTTTTATGTAAATGTGCAAAGTCCGTAAACTGAGCAGAAATGTTGGAAGTTTGGCGAGAGTTGTCCGGAAAAATGAATGTTGCTTGGATACAACAATGCGTGTTTGGTTGGAAACAAGACTGTTTCTGGGTGGAAAGTCTAAACAATGTGCATGTTACACGAGTTGGAAGGCTGACTGAAACGTGTGCGTTTTGTCTGGTCTGAGTACATGTGCACTTGAGTAAATCGGGTTTTCAGCCTTCCATAATTAAGCCTGTAGTAATGATAGGGACGTTGGGTCCACATACTAGTCGGTAAGCGATGACACGTAAGACGTGTCAAATACGACAGTAAAGAAGTCGGAGGAGACTGAACCCAACGTGTATTGTGCAGGCTACAAGAATAGGAAGCGAATCAGACAGAGCGAGAAACGTGCAGCAAGGTACTCACCAAAACGGTTTGTGACAAAGGATGTGCAGTCAGTTAAACAAATGGACGTTTCGAAGGTTAAAACAACCATAAAATCCAATGTTACAAGATACTGAAAGAGCCTGTTTTCTGTTGCACTACAAGGGCCTCCCCCTAGAAGGCTGAAGGAGGGAAGCCTTCGATGGAGCTGTTAGTGGGGGAACGGAAGGTGAGGGTGGATGCAAATGTTTGCAGGGGCTTGAGAAGGGCTTCCAAAGTGGGGTGTAGCACATTTCGCTGGGTCCAGGCTTTTGTTAGTTTTATTTATGACGATCGTGTGGACCAGAGTGCATCATCGGTGGGCCGTCGGGGCGGGCTGGTCGGACTGCAAAAGAAACTGGCTAGTCCAGAAAAAGGCCGACAGGACCTTCCCATTGCTGCAGACCCGACGGCGCTTGGGAGGTGTCACTCCCCCCACCGCACTGTAGTCCACGGTCCTCGTCCCACGAAGAAATCCAGGCGTGCTCGTCCCACGAAGGAATACGGGCGTCCTCGTCCCACGAAGAAATCCGGCGTCCTCGTCGGCAATGCCTAAGCGGCGTTTGGGGACCAATTCGTTCGTGGATGTCTGCGATCGAGGGCGACTGTCTGTTTCTTGGGTGAGGACGGCTGGCGATTCACTCCAGGGTTGCGTTGAGCCGGTTGGCGAGTCACTCGAGGGTTGTCTGGGCAGTTCCGGCGGTTGAGTTTCTGGAAGGGGGTTGGCAAGGGTCGGGGAAGTGGCTTGACGCCGAAGAGGGAACATGGCATGTAAGATAAAATCAAATACGCTTTTTAGGTTTTTCAAAATGTTTTCGGTTTTTTTGTCGGTTTTGCAAAACGTCTGTTGGTGAGACGCAGGATAACCATTAAAGACGAAAAAGGCGTGTTAATGGAAATAGCAAACGCTTACAAAATCGGAAAAACGGACCGGACGTTTGACCTGTCTACCGCCTCGGTCGGTTGCCTGGGGTTGCGGCGGGATAGGTTGCGGATCAAGGGGTACGGAGGGATCCGGGTTATCCAGTGCTCGGGAAGTCACCACAGGTGCGGGTGCTTGTGGGAGAGCATCAGGATGGGCTGCAAGTGGCTCATCAAAGAAAGCCACTTTGAGTCGGTCGATGGACACCGTTGTTCGATGACCATTCTGGTCTATAGTAAAATGTTTCGGAGTCCGTTGCAGAACTCTGAAAGGGCCAGTGTAGGGAGGCTGGAGAGGGCGCCGCACTGCGTCGGTGCGGAGGAAGAAGTGAGTGCAGGTAGAGAGTCCGCTGTGCATTTGCACATCTCTAGTCTGTTCACGAGGCGGGGTCGGGCGTAGTGAACGCATGCGCTGAGCTAGGGATCAGCTGAAGAGTGAAGAGATCAGCTGAAGCTCATCTCAAAGAGTGGTCCGAACTTTACCTGCGCTGTGCTTCATGCCTTCTTAACGACGTGGAAATTCATGCATTAGCAAACCAGCCCATTTCAAAGCCAATTGGAACGGAGAAGCAGAGTTCATAGTGAAGCAGGCTAAGCGTCTGTAACCAAAGGCTAGAGCTACTAGCGACGACCCATACCTCATGCTACTGGAGAATCGCAACACTTACGGATATTGGTTTAATTCCAATTCAACGCCTATGCAGCCGAAAGATTAGAACTGGTGCCGGCATCTGCCACACTTATGCACCCAGTTTCGCTACAATTTGAGAGGCTACAGAACAGCCTGAACAGTCGAATGACCATTCAGTAACGGACAGTGACCGCGGTGCACAGGTAGTACCTAAGCTAACCGGGGGGGGGGGAAATTGTGAGCTCAACCATTACCAGATGGTCAAGTGCGATTGAAGTAAGCTGAGTTGCTGCGACTGTCAGTTCAGGGTCATACGAGATAAATGTCTGAAAGAAAACGTTCAGAAGATATCGAGTTCAGTTGATGCGACGCCAACAACAACAACGTGGCTTGGGAGTGGAGGGGCTTATGGCGTGGAGCAAGGGGACCCCTGCAACAGAATTAGCGAAGACGACGCAGAGTGGCAAAGTGTACGAAACGCTCAGAAATATGAAGGTGCAAGGACACGAAAAAGGGTGAAGCGATGGGAGTGTCCTTTCAGATTGAACGGATGGGTCAATTGATAAAGCTAGAAAACCAATGGGAGACGGGTATAATGGATTCGATCGATTTGCACGGATCTACTGATATCTGCGGACACCTCACGGTCTACTTAATTTAGTCTAAGAAGGAACATCATCGGCTCATTATAATCGTTATTTATACAAACGATGTGCCTAACATGCCCTAAATTGGTCTTGAAGGGCGGAGATTTGCAGCAGCGACGTGCTCTGAGTCTGATGCTGTTTAGCTGATATTATAGGGCCCGTTCAACTTCAGGCGTGATTTTCGACGTTTAGGAATTTCCAGTTCACCAATTCCTTACTTCTGCTGTTGTTATCACAAAAGCAGAGTCTGTTGAAACCCTCTGGATGTCCGCTATTTATGTTTTCGACCTCAAAAGTGAGATATCCTGTGTCCATCAACTTATACGAGCCGCATGTATAGTTAACAACTTTTCCCGCTGTGGATTGGGCACCTTGCCCTGCGTACGATGGATAGCATACGTTGACCTTTGCTTTTGTACATCCAGAACCGTTTTTCGCTATAATTTATTTCAACCCAGAATGCTAACGTCTTTTGTTTGTTAACCCTAGAGTTTAGTTAACATTTCACGAGTAATACATTCTTGATAGTTTTTTTATACGACTCGGTGGACAAATGTGGACACGCTGGGTTCTTTTTCATTTTCGGTTATAATGTAGACGATTAGAGCAACTGTTCCGCTTCTTTTGAATCGCGCGTAGTTGATCAACGGACTGTCGTGATTCTCCGTAGCGCCCAAAGCCGATGGCGAATTGTACATCAAGCCAAGTTGCAGTTGTAAGTGTTAGAATGTTGACATTCCAACTAAGACTGGTGAGTGATTTCGTTTTACCGAGATAACAATCTCGGCAAAACGACTATCTATCTGCGCACAGTGTGTCCAACGAATCCGCTCCTTGTCGCTCTCCACGGGATACCTGACCAACCCACACCCTAACTGCTGTGTAACCGGGGCACTCCTAACAGATTAGCCTCGCAATTTGCACAACTAAATGTCATACCTTCATGGGTGGTTGCCTGCCTTTCTCTAATGTTCTTGAAAGTAGGTTCAATTATCTCTACGAATGATGAATGTTTTGACAACCGCATCGATAGCCATGAATGCGCTGAGTTCAAAGGACTGTAACTTCATCAACTTGGGAGAGTTTTGCTTGTCACTTCTGGACACTGACGCAACTACAGGGGCAAAGAAGCGAGATTATTTCAGTAGTGGGGATACTATTAACTTAGCCCATCATCGGGAATAAGGAACGAGAGCTGCGTTGTTCACACCCTAATTCCCTTACCGCAATCTCCCTTCGACTGGAAAATTTCCCTCACTACTTTGTCGATGAGACTGTAACTCTCTCCAGCTTACTGTAGTGAAATTTAGGCTGCGTCGTTGCCACGAGCTGCATGTCTTTATTAAAAACTGCATGTTTATTTAGGAAACAGGAATACAGAAGTTGTCTTCCATAGTAACCTACCCTGTTAAGAATATGGATGCTCGATTTTCACAGATACTGAGCTACACTCGCATGTGTCGACCGATATATGTTTAATGTGTAGTGACATCAGCGGCATTCTCGCAGCAACTGAGTACGTTATCCAGACTGAATTAGTTTGATCGTTTACACCTCACTCTTGATGATGGGTCTTGCAGTTCGTTGTCGTCAGACAAGGGCATTCACGAACAGCATATCCTGATACAAAACTATTAGCAAGCTGTGATGGGTGGGTGTGTCGATTTCACTCACTGTTGTAGGTCTTCTGAGCCAGGCTATGAAGCCATTTTATGAACAATAAACAATGAACAATGAGTTATCACGGGATAAAAGCAAGTGCTTGACACGCCCCGCAGGATGGTTGGGGTGAATACGATGAAAGCAAAATATATATGGGTCATCTACCGAACGTCCACCGAGATGAACACTTTGATAAATGACATCAGTGGGAAAGTAAAAAATCGAGCGTAAACGTCTAGAAATACACTGGGGGGCAGTGACGGTTGATATAAGGCGTGGGAAAAGTAAAATATGGTCGCTCACTTAGGTCCTTTCGATACATAAATCCTGTTGAAAAGCACGCTTGGGTAATCAACAATAGAGCAGTTTAGGTAACAAAATGCTGTCAGTTAAGAGCAACATCTACTCGTTTTTTGAAAAATCCAAGGTAGGAGAGGATGCAACTGAGTCTTGTAGTGCGTTCCAGAGTTGGTAAACCAGAAGGGAAAAGTAATTACCTCGACACTCTGGACGGCTATATTGTTCCTTCAATTTTAAGCAGTTACCCCTAATCTGCGTGTTGAGATTAAGTTTCAGCAGGTGGCGGCATGTGTGATTGGGATCCCTCCATATCTGATCCTCTACTATGAGATCGTCGCGCAGCCTTCGATAGCACCCGCTGAAAATTCCCAGTAACTTCAGTCTTCGGTGGTAAGTGTGATAGCGCCGGCCCTTTACATTCTTTGTTGCTCTTCTTTGTGGTGCCTCTAACGGCCCTAAGTCGAGCTTCGACCAAGGTTGCCAAGTATGGACAACGTATTCAACATGCGGGCGCATGTAGGAATTGTGCATCATTGGGAAGATTGATGGGTCAAATCTCCCGAATGTTCTACGCAGCATGCCGACTTACTGGTTGCCTCTTTTCGCAGCTATCTCAGCCTGTTTTGAACAGTTGAGGTCGCTCTGTACGATCACACCCAGGTCACGTTCCTGGGAGCTGGTCTGCAATCCGTTTGTCCCAAGTAAATAGGTGTAGTTACGTCAATGGTGTAATTTTACTACGCGACATTTGTCTACGTTGAATGGTAGGGCGTTTTCAACTAACCTGTTCGACACCGTGTTAAGATCTCTCTGGAGTCATTCGTGGTCCTCCGGTCCTCTGATCCTTCGCCATATCTTAATATCCTCAGTGAAAAATGAGAAATCGAAAACAATTGATCACGCCAAATTGTTTATGAACACCAAGAATAGACGAGGTCCAAGCACCGAACCTTGTAGTACATCACACACCACATCGATTGCACCGAACAATGATTCTCGGACTCTCATCCCTATCCGTCGTTCCTGTAGAAAATTGCTAATCCAACTCAGGATTGGGTCACCAATGCCGTAGTTCCGAAGCTTTTGAAGAGAAATTCGATGACCTGAGCGAACAAACGCTTTTGGCCAGGTAGATGATATCGACTACTGTTCCATCATCAACAGCTGCAGTCCAGCTATTACGTGTAATTAATAGGTTAGTATTACATGAACACTTTTGAAGAAAGCCAAATTGCTCTGGAGCTATTAAGTTGTGGCTTTCCAGATACTGCGTCAGTGCATCTGCGATGATTGCTTCCATAACTCTGGATAGTACGGAAAGTAGTGTTATTGGACGGTAGTTGGCAGGGTCAGTGCAGCTACCTTTATGGGGAGGAATGGTGACCGCGCTTCCATATTGATGGAATATGGTTCGCTTCCAGTCATGGTTGATAGAAAGCAGCCAATGCTTCTGTTAGATCACTAGCTACCGCCTGCACAGACCTTGGTCTGATGTTGTCGACTTCAGGAGAACTGTGGATAAGCAAGGATAACAATTACTTTAACAAAGCTTCTGCAGTGAAGGTGATGTTGTTTAAACCCGACGGTGGAATAATAGAAATGAGGGGAATACTTTGGCTCGTTACCTGCTGGAAAGTTTGGAAATAATGAAGCCGTGGGAGATCAGCTGCTTCCATTGCTGGTCGCGTTCATCCATTAGCCGTAACTAGTGCTGGAATCCCCCCGTTTCACCTTTCGAAGGATGTTAACGTGCCTTTACAGAAGTTCGCGGTTTGTGCAGAATCGCTTTAGTAACTCCTGCTGATGCGTGACCTTGTCTTTGGGAATCAATTTCACACAGAAGAAACCGTGTGTCACGAATGCAGCCGAGGTTTCGGCATTCGAGCAGTCCTTGGGAGCTCGCCATGCCATATCCTTCCGGCACATACAATTACGTGTTCTGCTCCTCAGAAAAGACTTATGTTTGTTTTTGGGTTGGAAAGACTTCTGTTCCGATGCATGCGCTACCGGTATGCTAAACGTCCTTGTAAATGTTTACCAGGCAACATCTAGTAAGCATTCGGCTAATAAGGTCCACGATGTATATCTAACAAGCGTAGATAACACATTGTAGTGCGTGACAGTATACACTCTGTCATCCTGTTAGAACCCAAGGGGCAGGCGGTACTTGCTTATTGCTAAAGTGGCTTATACTAGGTGTGTTCGTTCATACTTTGGAGGCGTCCGCTCATCTGCGTGATCTCCATGGAGTGTTCCCCAACCGGTGCTTGCCTCTGTGTTCACTCCTCGTGCGCATGGAACTGTAATCTTGATGTCATCTTCAACTTTGGGGAAGTCGGCAGACCTCGCTGTTGGTGTGTCATCTTGCACCCCACACTACTTATACCCGGCGCAGTAGTATCTACCTTTAATCCACCACACTCCCCTCCAAAGGACTCGCGTCAGCTGCCTTCCGTCGGAGTCTTTCTGACCGCCGGGGATGTTCACTGTATGAGCGTGTTTCCTCCTCCAACTCGTACCACTTCCTCAGCTCGCCGGCATTCACCCTCCGCGATTCACCTTGCCTAGCGATTGTATACACTGGGCCTCGCCGGTCGACTACCTCGTACGGTCCTTTCCACTTCGCTAGGAGTTTCCTCTCCCCTGGGCAGCAAGTGGGATAGAGTTGATAGTCCCTGTACTTCACTTTCGAACCAATCTGAAACTCGATATTCTTTCCACCTTTGCTGGTCTGGAACTTCGCCATCCTCCGCGCCTGAGTCGCCTGTAGGTTGCGGTTGGCGGTCTTCCGGTTATTCTGTGTCTCCTCGGGAGATATACGGCAAGTTGGCCACATTCCAATCTCTAGGTCTACAGGTAGACGAGGTTGTCGACCGTACATCAAATGGAATGGTGATTTCTTTGTGGAAGCCTGTTTGGTTGCTCGATGGGCCAGCAACAGTAGCGGCAACGCTTCCACCCAGTCTAGACGTTTTGCTGCTACCAACTCCTTGATTGTTCTGTTGGTACGTTCCGTCAGACCCTTTGTTTACGGGTGGTATGGGGTGGTGCGCAATTTCTTAATGCCAAATTTCTCCAAGCCGTTCCGGAATTCTTCACTCTCGAAGCACGGCCCTTGGTCTGTTAATATGGCCTTTGGGATTCCGTGAGCCACTACCAAGTGATTCATGACAGCATGGGTAACGGTGCTAGCCCGTTGATTCGGGATTCCTGTCGCCTCAATCCATCGCGTGATGTGCTCTGTCATTAATAAAATAGATTGGTTGCCACGCCTGGTCAATGGAAACGGCCCCATCACGTCGACCGACCAAAAATCACCAATTTCGAGACCGGGATCGTCATCATTTGCTGCTGCATTCCTTGGCTATCCGTTTTCATGAGCTGACATTGTCTGCACGAAAGCATGCACTTCTCAACGTCTCTTTTCATCCCCGGCCAATACGCGCGTTGGTTCAGCAGATCGTAGATCCTGGAACAACCTGTGTGCGCCGTCTCATGACAAGAAAATACCAGAATCCCTCTTAGTTTCATTGGAATGACTGGCACCGAAGGGTTGCTACCTCCTGGTATCCACATTAAGATCCCTGCTTCGTTCATTTGCAGCTTTCCCAGGTCTTTTGCAAACGGTCCCAGCTGCTTAAGTTGGTTTTTGTTGAAGTTTGTCTGACCAGCTAATCGCGCGATGATCAACTTGCACAGGAGTTTGACTCTACTTTGCTCAGTTACCAACCGTTCTGGATCCTGCTCGCACAGTATGCCGTTAATACCGAAAGCTACGCTCGGCAGGTCATCATCATCTATCATGCTTGACAAGAAATCCGCCGTCTTATTTTCCCTCCCCGGCACGTGTTTTATCGTGAAATCATACTCTTGTAGGCGCAATGCCCATCTAGCCAGCTTTCCTCTGGGGTCTTTGGCAGACTTAATCCACTTCAACGGTCTGTGGTCTGTTTCGACGTGTAATCGCCATCTATCTAACGCCCAGACAATTGCGAGACATACTTTCTGTATGGTTGAGTATCTGCGTTCCGCAGGTGTCAAAGTTCGGCAGGCATACTCAATCGTCCCATGGTTTTGTTTCAACACCGCACCGATCCCGACATCGCTGGCGTCAGTGGCTACTGTGAACACCTCACCAGCAATAAACAATTTCAGGGTCAACTCCTGCCTTCCCATTTCTTGTAGAATCTGATCAAAGGCTCGTTGAGCTTCTGCATTCCAAGTGAATTTCCTGTCTTGTTTCAACAGCTCGTACAAGGGTGAGGCCAAGGTGCTAAAATCCTTGACGAATTTGCTGTAGTACCCGGCGCGGCCCAGGAATGTACGGAGAGTGCGTTTCGAGGTGGGAACTGGGCTGCCTTGTATCGTCATTATCTTCTCAGGTAGCGGTTTCAGGTCGCCTTGTTCTACTTTATGGCCCAGTAAGGTGACGCAGGTCTTTCCGATCTGGGATTTTGATCCATTTATACGAAGTCCCGACTGCTAAATGCGTTCCAGCACTGCCGCGAGATGATGGATATGTTCCGCTTCTGATTGGCTATACATCACCATATCATCCCCGTACACAACCACATTTTTCAATTCACTTAGCAATCGCAGCATTAGACGTCGGAAGGTAAACGGGGCTCCTGATAATCCAAAGGGCATCCTCTTAAACTGGTACTGTTTCTCACCAACGGTAAACGCCGTCTTCTCTTGATCTTCCTGTTTTATTGCCAGTTGCCAGTATCCTGATCTCAAGTCCAGGACCGTGAATATCCTCGACTGCTGCAGCCGATCAAAAATGTCAGCAACTGATGGAACCGGAACGAAGCGAGTCAAGGAAATTTCATTCAGTCTTCGGAAGTCGACACAGAATCGGTACTTCTCATTCGTCTTCTTCACTAAGACCACAGGAGAGTTGTACAGGCTATGTGCCTCCTCAATCACTCCCGCGTCCAGCATTTTCGGCACTTGCCTGTTCAACTTAGCCTCCAGATGGATTGGTATCCTTCGAAGTCCATGGGGCCGACACGGCTGGCGAATTAGCGGGATGGTGTGCTCGATCCAATCGCAAAACCCATATTGGCTGCTGTCATCCGTAATCATGGGTTGGGATTTGTTGATCAGGGACTGCAAAGATGGGCTCAAATGTAACACAGCAACGATCAACTGCGAAGATCTCATTTCTTCACGATTAATGAGTGGTAGTGACCCGCATTCCATTAGCCATTTCGCACGCTTTAGATCAATGACAGCTTTATTGAGCTCCAGGAAATCTGCTCCCAGTATGGTTTGTTTCGCGTCTGGTGACACGAGAAAGAAGTGTGTTCGCTTTCGTCCCCCGATTCCTGCGGTGTGTTCGGCTATCCTATCAATTCCCACTGAATGACCGCTAACCGCTCTTACGATCGTGCAGCACGACTGAAGCTTTTCACCTCGCCGATGGTTGATTAGTGACACCGCGGCACCCGTATCGATCAGACACCTTTCCATAGTTTCGTCTACTTCCACCATTGCTTCAACCGCACTCCTGCTCAACGCCCCAAGTACACAATCCTCGATCCGAAAAGAAAAATAAAGTTGTCCCCGTTTATTCGTCACACGCCTCTGCGGACATTGTCTCTTCCAGTGCCCTGGTTTCCCGTAGATGAAGCAACATCCCTTTGTGGGCACCCGATAACGCTGAACGCGAAGACCATTGATGTCTTCCGTAAGCTGCTCCATCATCCGTTACAATTTGTTCATCCGTTCCACATTGTCGTGAGGCTCTTCCTTCAGCGCAACTGGTGGTGCGTTGCCCAGGTCTCGAGTAACTTGCGCCAACTCCTCCAATTGCATCTTCCGAGTAGCATTCGCAATCCGAACGTGCTCCGCGGTTGGCTGTGGGAAGCCGGCCAATAACTGATCCACCAGCAACTGCGTCTTTGACGGCTCATCCAACCTAGGCAAGGCGCGGTCCAACAAGATCCTGAGGTGCATCGCAAACACGAGGTGATCCGTCCCAGCACCAAGTCGCGACGCCTTGAACTGTCGCATCGCCTCCTGGCGATCTGCTGGCGTGTCCAGGCCAGAGAGCAACGCTTTCTTCGCATTGGTCCACTCCAACTTGACCGGACCTCCTGGCGCCGCCTCCAGAACCGCCTTCGCCCTGCCCTTGGGGAGAATCCGCAGGGCCGCCACCTTCGTCCGGTCTGTCTTCAGTCCTACCGCCTCTGTCACCTCCTCGAAATCCTCCAAAAACGCCTTCACATCCCCGTCTTCAAATGGTTCCGGCCAGGGAATCTTCATGACTTGAGAGGTCACGGCACCAAATGCTAGAACCCAAAGGGCAGGCGGTACTTGCTTATTGCTAAAGTGGCTTATACTAGGTGTGTTCGTTCATACTTTGGAGGCGTCCGCTCATCTGCGTGATCTCCATGGAGTGTTCCCCAACCGGTGCTTGCCTCTGTGTTCACTCCTCGTGCGCATGGAACTGTAATCCTGATGTCATCTTCAAATTTGAGGAAGTCGGCAGGGCTCGCTGTTGGTGTGTCATCTTGCACCCCAC
>CALYDF020006357.1:0-13467 GCA_944474145.2 Dicrocoelium dendriticum
GGAATAAAAACGTGCACACCTACGTTTAAGCGCAATGGCCAATTTGTACGATGCACCTAAAATGTACAGTTTATATTCAAGGGAAAATACTACCCGCGGAAAGGTAGCACGACAATGGGATTCCCTCGGAGCGTTATTAGCGCACACCCGCAAGGCAAAGCTGGAGAGAGCCAAAATGCAGGCGGCGGGGAGCCTTTTGGACCGCGGTGGCCCATACTTGAAGGGTGTGCTTCTGTGCTGGATAAACATTAATCCGGATGAAATCTTAACTACTTTAACCGGGTGAATGCAAAAGTGCAGTGTACCTAAGAGAAGAAAAGCAATAAGAGGCTAGCATATGTCGATGTCTCGTTGACTAGGATACCAGGCGGATGCATCCAGCGTTAGGCCAACAGAAAGACAAGGTGTATAGGTTATTACAGGAACCATCACAACTTCGTGCCTTTGAGATACAAGCGCAACTTGGTTTACTGTCTTATTTCAAGAGGCCGCCTAATCTGCACAGAAGACACGGTAGCCGCAGGATCGGTGTTTATACAGAATACTCGGAGTGA
This sequence comes from Dicrocoelium dendriticum, assembly GCA_944474145.2. Classification (NCBI taxonomy): domain Eukaryota; kingdom Metazoa; phylum Platyhelminthes; class Trematoda; order Plagiorchiida; family Dicrocoeliidae; genus Dicrocoelium; species Dicrocoelium dendriticum. Next base: position 555 of record CALYDF020006357.1, read on the forward strand.
AAACAGTTTTCCGGAAAAATTGATTTTAAGGAACTTCCAAGAAACACCCATACCAATTCCAGTTGAAACAGCAGCAACTGAAGAGCTATTTATGCATTTACCATGCAAAGAGGTTGCGACTACCAAGCGTCAAACTAGAGGCCTTTTCACAGTGGTGAAGTCTATCTTCCCGGCAGCCTTGTTAAATTGCGCGCTTGCAACAAAACCACTTATTCGTTCATAAAAGATGGACAAGGTGCCGATGCTGATCATCTCAATGACAATTTGTTGATTCGAGTGCGGCTGTGACTGAACGTATATTGGTCATACGGATCGGAAGTTGTCCAAACGCGTAGACGCACATTGCTCACGGTGGCTTCGTCAAGGAAGCGACTGGAATTTTTGTGGTACCATATGGCACACATGTTAAACACCGGTCATGAAGCGGATTGGAAACGCACCATTCCAATAATTTACAGGTTTCTGCCGCACCGATCAATAGGTTACCACCCTCGTGCACTTGCGCAGCTGAATTAAGTTGTTTTCGATTGTTAAAGCCTTCCTTAGACTCTCAGAAGAAGCTGCTCCAGGCTCAAAAGCTTCGATGGCCATCCAAGGTGTAATACGCCCAGTTAGACATTTATCTGTCAGCCGCTGCAGCAGACAACCGGCGCAACAATCCTAATTCGCTTTCTCATTCCTGATATAGACGTTTCACGCGATCTATTGGTTTTAACTAAGTGGGCCAAGTTTAATTTTAGCCTCCATATGCCTGTAACCTTCTGTTGATAAATCATTCAAAAATGCACACCAGGTGGTCTTTCTTTCTCAAGATATATAACTAGCTGAATTGTGGTGATGGTGGCGAATTGGTTGAACACAGCGTTCTTCCGTTATCTGGCATGGGTTCCCCGGTATACCGCGTGGGCAAAGGCTGAACGCGTTGTAATCACGGTGAGTTGGGTGTTATACTTCGTGTATCAGACATTAAACTACAACTCCATTGGATTGGGCGTCAATGAGAGTAGCCACGAAATATGGTTTTGTTTGTCGATTGAAGCATGGACATATGAACAATTTTCTACTGTCACTACAATTCCCATAAAATGTCTGTACAGCTGCACGTACCTGATCACGCCTCAATGGGCGTGCCTCGCATAGTCGAGAATACAATATTTATTTATTTATTTATTTCCACGGTTCCTCAGGCCAGTGCTACTGATGTAATGGACCAGTGCTTACTGCGTTGATATGTCTGACTGATATCACAGGTCTTCAGCACGTGAAATATGGCTGAATCTGTCTCTGGTTACTAGCAGTATCGCTCTCACAAATGCTTTCATTCACGCGATACCTGGATACGCAGCATGGAGCTCGAGTATTTTCTGTGCATGGGCCTTCCTAGGGGTCCAACCAGGAAGTCCGGAACCCACAACCGTTAAGTAAGCTCAGTTCCTTCCTGTGGACCATAAATGGCTGCACCTCCACAAAGCGCCTTTGCACGCAGTCCGGATGTTGACTCCCTTATTGTTGCAAATACTAGTCTCTAGCTGTCAACTAACGGATTGTGGAGTTACGTAGAGGCATTTTATCCAGCGTTTGCATCATCTGCACCAATTTACAGGGAGACTCGGGCTCATGTGATGTACCTTCAATTAAAGCAAATTAAAAATAAATATTGGTATATGTATTTATCTTGACTACTGCTAGCAGTTGTACCCACAGGGAATGACGTGATGATTGTACAAAATTTCTATGCTATTCCATGAATAAACCAAAAATTAGTATTAGTCCCTCCCGAAGGCGTTCATAAAGTTGCACGTTTTAGCCTTGTCAAGCCTTCCGTTGGTATTCGTACACTCTCAAGCAGTCCATTTCCGTGCGATCGTGTGTAATGCATTGGAATCTATAAAACGGAGGCGTAATTACATATCCTTTATTGCAGGGCGGGTCAAAGCCCTCAAGCTAACTACTTGACGCTATGTATTTTAGTATAAAAAAGTATTTTTATACATTTAATGGATTCCATTTGTGACACATACAAAGAAGAACAAAGCGCCCGATTCTATTAGTAGGTGTAGTGGAGGGTTACAAAGCAACGTGCCGTGCCAGCAAATGTAAGGATAACATATTTTACAGAGGGTCGACCTAGTAAAGCTGCGTAACGAACTAAAAAATTAGTAAAAGGCTCCGTCTTTCAATGTTCCTTACAGCTAGGTGAAGCTAAGCACCACACACCTTAGCTAACAAAGAAAATAGAAAACACAGCTTTTACCGCATTTATAGAAATAATGGAGGTCAGTAACACCAAACATGGCAAAACATGATCGCTTAAAATAATAAAAGAAAAATGAATGAACCTTTTGCGGCCGTTTGCAAGTTATTTAGTGACTGCGTATAGCGCCATAAATTATTTTTAGTCATAAATGGCGTAGTTACTACGCTGGGAAATACGGCGAAAATAGGAAATGGAAAAATGTATAGATTGGCGTTAGCACTTATAAATGAAGAGTTATTTATAAACTGGTACAAATTGGTACAACATTACAATTACTTATTAGGTTCAACGTGGCGGACGGAATATCGGATTTTCCGAACTTACGCAAGTATAAATAAAACAGGTGTGGAAAAATTGCGTTGAAACTCTCAGGTGCCTGAAATATAATGTTAGATATACTCGAGCGCTTTCGACGGGGTATTAAGTATTGATCAAATGAACACAACTTGAATTTTCCAAAGACTACTGAGCATTGCAAAGCACTCTAAGGCTAGGAAACACAAAATGTTTTGGTGCTGTGTGTTTGCAAATATGGCTGCTGAGTTACGGTGGACAGGTTCGTGTGCATTGCTCAGGGAGACGCGTAGTTCTGTTAGTCCACATTAGTATACCAAGGCTGAGTATTTCGAAATAACCCGCAAGCTTAATGGGGTTCTGCACATTTTATATACCGAGGGACGTAGGCCTACCTACTTATACACAACAAACGCCTATCGCTATGAATAGACGAATGAGGATCAGAAAGATATGCTGAGTGCCACAGAGAGTTCAAATCACTGCAGCTTGTATGTGGGGTGTCTCAACAACCATGGTGGCGAGAGCTGGCGTTTTCAAACGTGAAGGATTATGGTGCCTTATATCTTAGGGCAACCTATTGTGAACTACTTGGACTTTTATGAGACTCAACACTCTTGGTTTGGGGGTCAAATGCAGGTGCTCCCAATGTATGCTAAACCAACGGAATGGTATGTAGCCATGGCGGCACACCAACTACCACCCAGACAATACAACTTGCCCGAGCTGTTCCAATACGCCAGACAAATGAATGATTAAAAATATAATCTAGGAGTATAAATGTACATGCAAAATTGAAAGCTGGCTGCACAGCCACCATGATGCTTGACAAAATGGGCCTTAGGACCGGGTGAAAAATAACTTTTTCCCAGCTGATAAAGGTATAGTATACTGATAGCCGACGCGTTCTACAAATTCAAACAGGTTAGGTTACGGGCTATTCTGGAGGTTGGCTAGCTTTCATGCCCGTCTAATGGAAAGCAAAATAGTGGATGCTATAATGCCATAAACGACAATAAGGACGACTCCGGTTCCATATGCTGCTGGGCTACCGTTGTTTCCTATATGGCTTGTTCAACACCAGGGAATTCCGAGAAATATGAGGCCTACTGTAAGGGGATTGGGACGCAACTAGCGTGTCTATTAAGATAATGGTTCTAACAGTATGTGTGTAGTTGACGAGATAAACTAAGTTTCCCTGATGTATCAAATGGTGGTAAACCAAAACAGTGGTTTAACACACTATAGTCTCTGAGCATAAACAGCATCTATATGAGTTAACTAGCAGCCGTCGGCCGTGAATGCACATAGAGATGATTTAGTCCGGAGGCACTTTAGAACGCGCGTTGCATCGATTAGCTGTACTTGCTACTTGTACAGTGTATGCTATCAGTAACAGTAGCCTGAAGTTTTCGACGTCAACAACGTGAGTTAGGGCTGGTGGAACGATGCAACTAGTTTGATCTTAGTTGTTGTGGTTATAAGCAGTATACAAAGCGGCATGGGTAAAACTATTCAGGAGCGGTATTAGAGATAAGCAGGGGATACTTTGAGGCAAATATACGGTTTAAGCTGTGTCGTCTACAGTGACGTACAGTGGTCTTGTAAATAAATAAGCTAATGGTGTACAGAAAGTATACGCTCCATACAAATGGCTAACCGGCGAAGGCGTTGGCTAATAGGCATAAGAGAATAACCGCCTTGGCATAGTAAAACACTTCGTTTTAACAGATTGTACAACCAACAGATTCGAAGTTGGTACGCGTGAGAATTTTGCCAGGTAATAGTGGCACTCAGTGACGTGATGGCGCTAGGGCGCGGAAAAATCAGACTTACAGTGGGTGTGCAAACATTTAAGCTTGTCGTGATTTCGCCATGTTGTAAAACAAGAGCACAGCAGCGAACATGACCAGGGCGCGGCACTAAGAGGTAGGAGATCGTTGGAAGTGGAATACAAACAGAGTGGGCGTTATGGAAAGGAAACGGTCGCAATGATATCAGTGGCTGCTTGTTCTGGCTGTAGAACGTCAACGGGACCAATAGGCAATTTTTCACAATTCGCTTTACCTCAATGAAAATTGTAGCGAAGGAACCATGTGTTGGACGTTTCTCGTTGCACACGCTATTCAGTATTTTCCTCACTAAGCGCATCGCCCGCAGCTACGCACCACACTTATGGCTTGTAATTAAGGGATTAAAGTGTCACTAAACACCGCGAGATAGCAACGCTATCGATATCGTTGTAGTCCAATTTTAACACATTCCCATAGTTATCTAACCACGCCGATGAAACTCGTTTCGTTATCAATGAGGATATCTGAGGGACATGCACGCCCACTGACCAAACGAAGGAAAGTGGTTATGAACATATGTCTAGAGATCGTAAGCCGCCTTTCGATGGAATACACTGATTTGTGAACAAGCGAAAATAAAACGCAGATAGCTTGACCCTATTCCCTCTTCCCTTCGAGGAAGTTGGGCCGCTAATCCGCAGTGACGTTCTTGTGAAAACCAACCAATCTGCGCCCGTGCGGCCAGTACCAACGCCATCCATTTTTCGCATAAAGCTGTCACACGTCTGTGGAAAACGATACAGCTTCTGATGACTTGCTTAGCTGTTGCAGCACTATGCACTAGCTAATGCATGGTGCGGAGGGCGCATAACAATTTCTATTTTAACTTGCCCTTCTGAAATGTGCGAATAGCCTGGTAGGACATAGACGAACGAGGGCTGCTGGGTAGAGTGTCAGATTCCTGCACCTACACCCCAGAGTAGGTGCAATTCAAACGTCCTAAACGCACCCAGCATAATCGCACAACGCTGACCATAAGCGACTCAGCATGCTTCCCTTCCGTGCTTGGTAGCAAATAAGTGCAGAATGCATGGTAGATTCCTTGTGGCTTCCCTTTCGTTGGCAACTATCCCAAGCCGCACCATGCAAAGAATGACTTTCCTGGCACATGGTACCGAGGTCACTAAGGATGCGTATTTTAGTGAGGGTGAGTAAACTATAATGTTACAAATGAAAACTGGCTTGTATAACTTGCGACTCCGCCCAACATAGACAGTTTGCAAAAAATTTACGATTGACGGAGGCAGTTTTATGTACAAGCGTTCTCCGTGTCACAAACAAAACCAATCCAAACAGAGCTCTAGTAGAATAGGTTTGTGGCCAACTGCCCAGTCGTTAGTCTAACACCCGGCGGGCTGCGGGCGCAGTACAACTAACTGATAATGACACTTGCTTGTCTCCTACTTTGTCCATGCTAAGTTCAGCTAGGTGAGGACACTTACACGCTTCAGTTTACGTTCCGTGGCTGGAAGCTCGATTCGGTAGGTCAGGTACCGCAAAAGCACTTTAACTTCGAATTCTTCTAGCCGGTTTACCGGTCCTACGTATGCTTTGACTACAGAGCCAGCAGACGTGCGATGGTTGTCGATAGTACTAATCGCCATTTGTGGTGACTCGGGCTCGCGACCTAGGCGACCGACAGTGTCCTGACTGATCAGGGTTGTGGAACCGCCATAGAGAAGGCGTATAGATTTATTGATCCGTACGGCCGAACAACGGTGACTGGAAGGACACACAGGGCTACACAATGTGGGTTTGCAGTTGTGAGTCCGCAGCGTGCCTGCCCTGCTACTGATGTGTGAGCTGGAGCAAGAGAACCAAAATTAGAAAGCAGGCCGTGTTGACAAGTGTTGAAATCGGAGATGTTACAAGTTTATTAGTTACTGTGATTTATGGTGAGGGGCCGGACTTTAAACAACTGGAGCCTGGCCTTTTTGTACAGTATACCCCAACAGCAGATTCAACCTTTTAGCAATTGTCACAATCCGTAACAGAGTGATTACCTGAACAGATTAAGCACAAGTAGGCTTTAGATATCATGCAATAGTCTCTCTGCCAAAGAACGGAGCAATTATTGTCGTAGGTTCTTTATTGGGAAAACCCCCGTCGTTACTAATTTGAAAGTGCTGGGTGCTTTGTTAGCTAGATGTTCAAAAGGTCTGTGCGCTGTGTGACCAAGAGGCGATGCAATATACGTCAGACGCATAAACTTTGGCTGGTGACCGCTCAGAGACAGCCTTTCTACAAGCGCAGCACACCTATGCTGCAGAGATTTTGCCGAGGCGTACGCTGTCTCCGCTTAGGTAGTCAACAAGTCCAAATGGACCCAAATGTTTATCTGCTACGGGGTAATGTGGCAACTCTCCATGCTTCTGGCTGGGTAGGATAGGGCGTCGGTATTATTAGGAATAACTCTCACCGCGCAGCATGAATCTTATAGATCCTTGCGCGATGTGATGTGCTTGTCCAGATAGGTCCTCTAAGATTTTCGGTGCTGTATCATAACGCTGGCATGGTGGGGACGTTACACAATTGACAATGACCAATTCGACATGCCAAGTACAGTTAGGTATTAGATACAGTAGCCATCTTCACTTGTCTGCCACGTTGCTCGGTACATAAATCGCAAACTGCTTCACAAATCACCGGTAATCAACCGTATGTCCAGCAAAAGAGATCAACTAAATTCTGAGAATTCCGGTCTCTGCAACCCGCGGATAATAAAATGTCGACACAGAATTTACCACTGCGTGTTTAGGAGATTCTAACAACAAAGATAACTTGTGGTTCGTATGTGCATGATTCACGAAATTAGCAAAACAACTGGTGCACAACTCGTCGCTTCTTTTCGGCGGATCGGCAGGAAGGCCAAGCAATTCGGTAACGTTTGCTCCTCATCCAGCAATGCGCTGCATCACGCAAACACTATATACTGTATGGATTTAACATCCTTTGCTGTAAGTTAAGTTCCAATTCTCAAGCTTCTGGTCCGACTACTTAACTGTGCTGCCTTTCTCGCATTTTAACAAGCATAATTTGTAAGCGCTAAGTAGTAAATAAACACTTGCTACTAACCCCAGATCAGTGTGGTTTAAAGAAGCGTATAGGACTTGCTTCATGTTGACCGACCCCTTGACAAAGTTAGGGACACGTGTGCTTTTGCGGTGCGATGAAGATAGAAAACCTAAATGAGCACTGCATTGAACAATCGCTTCCGTGGACCTAACGCGTGAAAAGCGATCTAAAATTGGACAAGAACAAAGAATGAAACTTAGATATACGGTGCTGTTTATAACGATTATATTCATTGTGCAAACGGACCTCAATTGTTCGCGTTCTGAAGTCGACAATAACCAGCGCCTGGGAAGTGCCTAAAAGGATAGATTACAAAGAATCCTCAAGCCCTGAGCTACTATTGGTGCATGGGAGCATGTGCAACGGTTGAAAAATCATCGAAAACATACCCCTTCCTGATTGCACACATTATACGTCAATACGCGTTGCAAGAATTGATCACATGGTCAAGCAGGAAGGCTTGGTGCACATCATGGTCAAAGTCACTCAGTGCACAATGAGTCCGGAGCAGCAGCACAGGGATACGATTAGCGAATGTACATGCATGCACCCGCAGAGAGTGGAGGAGGGAGCGCTTCTGTATTAAAGTGTCGGTGGCCACAAAGTGAGAATATTCATGTGGGTCAGTGTTTCAAATCTGTTCACTTACAGACAAGTAAGCAACTATCGACTATATGCGTAGCCGCGGGGTGAATAACGATCGTCGTTTAGGGGAAGTTCCAAAGTAAATCCAAATTCCGCTACGCACAGTGTGGTGTTGAAGGCAAGGTACAAGGCACGCTACTCCAAAGCATACTGGCTTATATACGACAGCGCTGGCGGAAGTGCCGAACAGATTTTCTGCTCCAATATTTTATGCAGCGCGGTTCTGTATAGGCAAGGAATTTTGTACGTATCGCGGTTTGCATCCTTCTTCCAGAAGCAATTAAGAAACGCGTTTTTAGCAAACAGATAATGACCAGCTAGGAATCTCTTGCATAAAAAGCAATTCCTCAAGCACTGATTCTTGGCCGCTGATGGATGGCCATATTTTTACGTCTTTTACTCATTATAGCACCGGTTCTAAATGCCACTGCGTGCTACATTGTAAAGTTAGTCAGAAGCTGAATCGCCCTGATTCCGCATACCTGTAGACTTCGCAGGTAAGTCGATGCAGCTTGTGTCGTTTCATTTTTGACGAATTCAGCAAGTAGCATAAGGATTTCGTTATTCGAATCGTGCACAAACGTCCCAGTCATTGCATTAGGGATGTTTTGTGTCAGAGTGGCACACAAGTAATGTCTGCATCAGATAATGGAGCCCGGATCATAGCTTATTTATTCACTGAGCTGCATACAATAAAATTGGCCACATGCTCACCTAACAGTATCATATGCAAAGTACGACCAAACGGAGAACATGGTGTTCACTTTGAGACAAGGATTGATATGATCAACGTGAGATGGGAAGTTTGAAGGATGCCTAAGACGTTCCTTGTCAAATTATTACGTTGCTCCATTTGCCAGTGCATCCAGTGACAATACACCCGCCAACGCCTTCTTTGGACGGAGACTGATAACCACTCTGTTCTCGGCGACTCTAACCCGTAAGACTAAGAAATTTAGCCGCGGAATAATAATAAAACAACCGAAGAAAGGTAAGGCGAGGAAAATTTGAAGAGGGCGGTCTCATAATTTTCTCTTCTCCATCCAGAGACGCGAACAAACCGCCAACCAGAACGAATTCTGCGATGTTGTGGCGGGGTAGTGTAGAGTGTTCCGGTGGTTACTCTAATAGGAATAATGTTAATCATCTTAGGTTAGGTTACACATCAAATGCTGAGGTTTTGAAACATAACGGGTTTGATTGCATTGAACAATTGGTAACACACAAAACTAAGACCTCCCTCAGACGTGAAGCACAGTCCTTAAAATGTTCAAAAAATATAAAGCTCATAAAAGGTCAGCAAAGCAAGAAAATTGTGCAGCCTCATTAGGTGGACCTCCGTCGGGAAAGCTATACAATGCATGGTAATACATTTCCAAGCTGCGTTTTTCTAAGATGCATAATAACGTATTGTTTGCCAATTCCTTGTTACCGGAGGTTGCTTCGCCATCACTTGTTTTTATCACTTACTTAAACGCAGCATACTTTCAAGGTGATTGGCCAGTATATATTGGTATTAATAGACGCTATCGTAGTGTCTCATTTCAGCTAACACCACTTTCACCGGCATATTTTATCGTTGCCGGCATCCGTAGAATTACATTCGCTTTTATCATTTAGGTTGATTCTTTATGATTAGCTACAACGTGTTTTAGGCAATTTGCCACTGACGATAATATAATTGTAATGAAACCGTTTGACTGCTTTCAAAACAGCTGCTTTTCTTCTTAGTCTACTTTATGTATAGGAACTAGTTGGGTCACCGTCTGGCTAGCGACCTCCTACTAAAATGCTGCAAATGTCGCTTTACCTACCATGTAAAGAGGCCGATATGAATCGCCACTAACTGCATTCAATTTCCGTTAAGTATTCGCATTACATAACCTAAGCCACAGACATAGGTTATACGAGATAAATCTTTATTGTCACTCTTTATCAAACCTGACCGCTATAAATCACAAATACAGTCTTACCTTTACAAAAACAAGCAGCACAATGAAATGTGTTCTTACTAGGTGAGTCCACATACCCTTAATACTTGGATCCATATGTTACTTATAAACATGTGCCGCCGTTATATTTATTTGTCCTTGTCGTATTACCTTGATCGTCCCCATCTGCCGAGAATAGAAATAAGGAAATAGCTAAGCATTTATTTTCGGCTATGCGGGGCATGCCCACGAGGGCGTGATCAAATAAATGCAATTTTACAGTCATGTCATGGCAAATGTAACAGTGACAACCAGAGAGTGTTCAGACGTTTCTATTTGCAACTGTACAAATAGAACAGAAGTAATAATGAAAAAAGCCCATTGTTGTGTGTTCGGGCACGTTCGTATGCGCACAGTCGGTCTGTTATAAAGTGCAGTAACAATACAGAGAGGAATAGCTCAAGAACTAGAACTGATTAATTAGAAAAGCGCAGGTGAAGAAAACGCTCAATCGTGGCTCCACCATACGGTGGGATCAGTGGAGTATAGCGTAAGGAACAAAGGTGGATGTGCAGATAAGAAATTGTCGGGGTGTATCAAGCATGGTAGTATGTAGTCCTGGTCAGCTTGTCTGTGTGAAATATTGGCTGTGAATTTATTCAGTGGCGAGTCATCTCAGCCGCGTCGCAGTGTTGTTAAACGGAGTTTTGATGCTTTTTATAGAGAGAATGCTAGCCAGGCGAAATCCTACCAAGTCCTGGTACACTGCTATCGATGTATTCGAACGACAAGCTGCAACTGGCAGTGCTATTTATTGACCGATTATTGGTTCTATTAGGCGCAGTTAATCTACGTCCATAATTTTCGCCGGCTGATGCATGATTTGAGCGGGACTGTATTTTCCATGGGTCCTGTCACTTCCTGACGGAACGGCACGTCCCGTACGGTAGGTTAACCATAAATCAAACTTTGGAATGTTTTGCATTGGTCGTCTGTAGAACGGCGTAAGGTCTCCAGGGGGTTACCGGTAATATGCTATTGAATCGCTTATTAGAGGAAGGAGAATGGCCAAATACAATCGTACAGGCCCAAAAAATCTGCAAGTTGTCCAGAATAACGAACGGGTAATCCACCCAAGGTGAGTTTGGTTGATTGAGGATACTGGCATCCATGACCAAGCGGACGATAAACGTAGTGTGGGCTGCTTTAGACTTGGTAATTAAAGAGAATTTCAGTAATGTAAATGGCCGAACCCATTTGTCCTTGCCATCGTGAAGGATAGCATTGTGTTGGGATAGTTCCAAATTAGTAAGATCTGCACTCCGGTTAGGTGAAATGTCCGAGTTGACATTAAAGTTCAGAGACTGAAATCAGAGTAAGAGTTATGTGAAGAAGAGGCGAGCTGAACCCAATTTTTAGGCTTCAATATAGTGGCATCCATCTAAGCTAACAAATAAGTGTTTTGTCCATCCGGTAAGTAATAAGACAGTACAATAATTTTCCATCCATTTCCAGATAATGGAATATTGTGCTCCGTTGAATTGTTGAGGACAACGTTATTTCCTTCTTTAAGACTTCATAAGCCACCGGACGCAGAAGTCCTCGAAGCGCTCAACCAAACGCGTGTTAGAGCATGGTAGGCTGCATTAGTTATACACAAAATGAAGTACGTTTCAAGCGTTATCAGATTAATGCCAATTGCCAATGCTATCTGACAAGTCTTGTCGTTCCGGCGCTGTTCTGAGGTTTAGCACTATCTACCTGAAAAACTTCAGGGGACCTACCGCGACGCCCACCTGGCCATGGATGTAAAACAGGTCATCGAATACATACATATTTAGGATTCCAAACCACCGATGAAAATTAAAAACAAATGTACAAACTACGTCACCCTAATTGCCCGACGTTGTTATCTCAAACCCCTTGCGGTCGACTCCTACGTAGCCATTTACATAGCCGACGGAAATATTGGCAAAAAGGACTGCAAATAACCGCGGAAACCTTTGGGCAGGAGGCAACTTATCAATGTCATATCATTGCACAAACAGTGGCTGTCGACTATGACCCTGGGCATAGTGGAATTTTGTCTGGGATTTGTTCTCTCTACGTAAAACCACGACAGTTTGTTTAACAACACTGCGATGTGGCGGACGTGACTTACCACTAAGTAAAGTCAATGCGCCCTAACACGCATTGGCAAGGTAGCCGATATTACATTTCACAAGTTCTTTGTAAATATCCGTTCCCATCCATCGACAGGTACACGTACAATCAGTAACATGCTACAAGCCTTAGAAGGATTTTACGACGGTGTCACTCACCTGACCCACAACTGAACACAACGTCATCAAACAAGCGCTTCACTAACCAATACTTCCTTCCAATAACCTCTGTTACATATCATTACACATGGTTCTCTGCGAATCGTATTTTTAGTGCAACTTTGATTAGCCTGTTGAGGCCAGCCTTAATATGTACGAGGAAAATCTTCAATGAGGGTTTGGGCCATATGCCTCCATATACCTGACTACATAGGTATTACACGTGCTTTTGGTACGGCATATTATACTGGTATGCAGATAAATACATCAAACCCAAACTAGGTACTTTTCTTTGTCAAGAATAAATATCTATTTACTTATGTGCAGCTTACTAGCGCCACGTAATTGCAATGCTTGTCATACCTTCGTCATAAATGAACTGGGCTGTACGTAGTTGTTTAGACCTTAATATATGTATTTATATAAAATGTTCTTCTGAAAAATTGAAGGTACACATTTACAGACAGCAGCCTTTTATGCAAGCATGGTGTGATCAAACATGGATCAACCTACATGTTTGGCATAACAGTGAAGGTA
>CALYDF020006358.1:0-13494 GCA_944474145.2 Dicrocoelium dendriticum
GCTGTTTCAGTACCGGCATAGGTTGTACCATGCATGTTTGACATCCTACAATGTGTCGCAGTCCAAATGTATCAGCTACTTGTCAAGCTCGGTGGTGCGGAAACCCGGACCATACGGAGTTCACCCACTAATAATTAAGCCCCTATCTAATAGCACACTAGACGTAATAAACCATGTCAATTAATCGCTCTCTGCAGGATCTGGCCATAACGAGTAGAAATGTTTGATAGTGAGACAACTTCCCAAATGTGGTGATGCAAGTGAAGTAGAGACGTTTGACCCATCTGTTTACTTCGATATTATCCAAAGTTCTCGAGAAGGTTTTGGAAAAGTGCGTGCTGTCGTTTTTTGAATCGATCGACGTACTGACGCCAGTGTAACATGACTTCACGGAAGGGCGATCCTGCATCATCAAATTGATGTACGCAAACCACCAGTGGCTACGAGCACTCAACGAACGGAAGGATATTGACATGGTGTATATCGACTTTATTAAGACGATTGACGGAGTAAACCATGAGGTGCACCTTCATGAACTGAGAGCCTACGGAATCGGTAACACGCTAATTCAGTGGTTACACGAGTTTATGGTGGGACGGATGTTTAGAGTAAATGTCCATGGCTATCAGACAGACTGGGTCCCATCGACCAGTGGTGTGTCTCAGGGAACTGTACTTGGGCCAGTATTATTTATTATTCATATCGGTGATCTCCCATGGTAGAAAAGTCACCACGCGCCTTGTTTGCAAATGATTTGCAAACCTGGAGGATCATTGAGAACCTGAACGACTGCGCTAGCCTCCGGCATGTATCAACGGATGCCGCGGATTTTTGGATTACCCTGCGGGATTCCAGTTTTCCTGCCGGATTACTCAGTTATCAGTGATTTCACTGCGTGAATTTTACACCAATATTTCCTTTTGATGTATTCTTCAATCTGTGTAAATTTGGTGGAGGTTCTCTAGCTAATTCCGGAGTTCTCATTGTGTAGCCCAGCTACCGTCTGCCTCCGCCATCTTGGATTTGTTGCACGTCTGGACACGTTCGTTGAATTGTGACTATTCTCGACAAACATGGCTGTGGAAGCTAACCCACCTATCAAACTCCAACTGCGAGAAAGCATACAAGGTTGGGTTTCTGTTGCGTCAATATATTACCCTGGCAATTGAGTCTGAATCTCGACAAGCTTAGATCACAATGGCCCCACTGACGTTTCGCCGTATTCTGCGAGCTAAGCGTAGTGTACTTTTCACGCCACCAGAAAAGTGAGTAAAATACGAGGCCCCAAAAGAAAAGCGCACCTGTTTCTCGGCTAAAACTATATTCATCGCAAAACTAAGTAATAAATTGCTTTCTTTGAAATCACAACTCAAAGAGATGAGAAAATACCAAGCACGCTTTGAAACCCTCAAAGTCACCTGATTAAGCTTGACTGCATTAGTAACCCACTGAAGAAGAATGATCCTGTTCTAATAGGAAAAGCCAAGCAGTTAATTGCCTCTGTTGCCTCTGAAGTTCATGAACGAATATATAGAGCAAAAGATGTCATGGTTTTTAATGTTCCGGACAGGCTGAGTCTGGATAAAAGAAAACTAACGATACTGAAAGCTTTGAACATGTCTAAAGTTGACTGAAAATGCCAATGCTTAAAAAAGAAAACACCGAAAGATTGTTGCTCAATCCTTTTCAAAATTTTGAGCTTGAAATAAGCGCAGCGGTTCCTCCATTGTGGACCCTATCTAGGCCAGCGCACCCAACTTAACGGCATCTTGAGTAAACCAGATAGGACACCCCTACAAAGGTCCGAACTTGGCACTGAACCGCGAACACTTGACAAAATAACTAGGCTCTTCTAGAAAGCTCAGCCAAAGGTCCAAAAGACGATTGCATCTCAGGTGGATACTAGATGTCGATAATCTAGCAATGTTGTCAACTAGCTCCAAAGTCATCCTTCTTTGCTCCATTGAAACATCTTCGACACAAGGAACAGAACGGGTTCTCCTATTCCTGACTACAACACTTCCAATTATATCGAACTCCTCGTGTGCAATGGTTAAAAGAAAGTCTAAGTGGTTTGAACAGTGGAGTAATGACAACCTGTTGAATATATCACAACCCGGTCCAAACCACCAAGACACGTCCAAGGATAGAAAACCTGATGTAACTCATAGTCCACTGCCGCCCAAAGAGGACTTCTCCATTCCAGGGATCTGTGTCTTTAAAAAACCCATGGATACTAACTACTCCGTCCCACCCAAAATTCCCTATTGACCAACCTCCTACAACTAACAGGGCAAACAACCTTCCATGTTGAATAAGACCAATATCAACTGTCTCTTGACTACGCTTAATTATCCTACACTTCACAACAATTACTGGAAGTACACAGATAGTGGAAAGACGTCGACCTGTAGGACTATGTTACCACCCGCGCTTTTCCATTTTCCCTCAACCTCTCAAGCGGCTTCCTCCAACAACCACTTTTTAACGGCGACCGGGCTGGGCATTCACCCATTCCCATCTCAGATGCCTCCGGCGGAGGTCAACACCTTGATGCCACTCTTCCTCCAATTTGTCCAGATGACAAAGCTGGTCCATTGTCAAGCCATTGGCAACCTGAGAATGAAGTCTCGGCCCCCGTCGTTCCCCCAACTGTCTCGAAATCCACACATGATATGCTTCTCTTATTAACAAATGGCTAACTCGGGCCCACCATACTGGCACTTACCTATCATGTGCACCATGCTCGAACGCAAAGTTTCAGCCGATCACACAACGGATAGCAATCATTCCCCAGTTGTAAGTACGTTTTCAGTGATTTTGATTAATGCCAGATCCATAAGCAACAAACTTCATTTTATAAACACACTTGCACAGTTTAATGACCCGCAAGCGATCCTCGTCACTGAAACGTGGTGTTCTTCAAATACACTTGACTTTACTCTGATGATTCCAAACTACCACCTGTTTCGAAAAGATCGCTGCGGCAGAAAATTTAAAGGGAGTACTATATATCTACGCAAAACATTTACAGCTGAACCTATAGACCACTCACAAGTGGAAAATATACCTGAGTCTATTTGGCTGTCATTTGCGGGTGTCTCACCTTACACATTGCTCGCATGTATCTACAACCCACCGAATGTGTCTAACGTGAGTATCACCAACATCGCTTCTGCATTTGACTTTCCATCAGAGTTGCGACACAGCCAAAAGATTACCGCCGGCCATTTCAACCTACCGAAAATACGTTGGTCACCACCCTCCAACGTCTACCTTGCACGCCTCCTTTCTTTCTTCCATCAGAACTGGGAGCTTGACACAATGGATTAGCAGTCCAGCTAGGCCCGCCAATGTACTGGACTTATTATTCACATGGAGGATACCCAATCCACAGACCCAGATATTAAAAAATCTCCCTGGCAGCGACTATAACGTGATCCGACTCAGCTTCCAGATTAAAATGGTCACTAACCTGGCCTCTAAAACGCCAGTTGCAACCCATAAGATAAACTGGCAATGCTTTCAGCAGTTCATTTCTTTCTTCGACTAGGATGTATTTTTCCTCTCTACCAGTGTGTACACTGCTGAGGAGCAGTACTATAAACAAATCCATCACGTTATAGCCCTCCTTGCTCCATAATGTATTCATACCCCTGAAGTCTCCAAAGAATCCGTGGAGCACTCAATCAACAAAGAAAGCAAAATATTAGCTGCAAGATACAGAAGGACCCATGACTTTTCACTTGTTTTACATATGCATGAATTTACCACCAGAGTCAAACACGCGCCATTAACACGACGACAAAATGAAGAACATACAGCCCTGCGGACAAGCTGCAAAGCTAGGGAGCTTGTCACAAAACTACATCCTAGAACCAGTGACCGCTCTCCTCTAGTTACCGAAACTGTTGATGGTGAGGGTCGCTTACTCCATGACCCAGCTGAAATCTGCAAAACATTCAGCGACTTTTCTGACACAACTATGAGTCGCGAAGCTGACCCGATGCTTATGTGCACAAATCTTACCGGAACAAACCTCTTAAGCAGAGTCGATAACTTGCTCAAATCTATCCATCAAGTTATTAAATTAATCAGGTCGTCTTCCAAGCTTTTATCTGATGGCATTTCACCAACCACCATTAAACTAGGAGGATCTGATATACCGTTGCTACTGATGAGCATGTTCACCCTATCGCTGAAATCTGGCCAATTCCAGACCAATGGCAAACGTCATTTATTATGCCTCAGCATAAAGGAGGTTCCAAATAAACGAATGATAACTACCGACCAATCCACCACACTCCGATAATCGATCGGCTATTTGAAAAGCTGCTCAGAATGAAGATGATGAACTTTTTTGATTCGATTGACCTGATCGACAATTCGCAGCATGGTTTTCTCAGTAAGCGATAGTGCAGCACCTGTCAACTGCATTACCCTGATCACATTTCAGAATCAATCGATTCAGGTTGTGCAGTAGTAATCTTGTTTTTGGACATACACTAAGCGTTCGACCGAGTGCCGTGCAAGCGACTGCTACAAAAGTTGGAGAATTTTGGGATCCGGGACCCATTACTAGGTTGGCTACGGTCTTACCTGAGTGACCATCATCAGATAGTTACTATAGGTGAGTATCGCTCTTTCCCATTCTCAATGACAATTGGTGTCATTCAAGGGGGTGTGCTCGGCCCCTTACACTTTTTGCTTTACATCAGTGACTTCAGCACATCTGTAAAACATGTTACATCATTTTTACTTGCTGACAATTTCAAACTGGTCTATAAGTTTCGGCGTGACGAGCTTCACGGAACATTGCTGCTCATTCAAGATGATTTACATTCCCTTGAGCCATGGTGCTGCACATGGGCGGTGAACATCTCGGCTAAGAAATCAAGCATCATGTCATACGGCTGCTGCATCCCCGAAGGATCTATCACCCGAAACAACGAAAGCCTCCCTACGCAGTTTTCCACGCGGGTTCTTGGCATTAAATACTCGCCTACCTTTAATTTCTTCGAACAAGTCCAATACTAAGTAGCACGTGCCAGAGAGTCTACGTTCAATATTTCAAATAATATACGCACAACTCGTGTTAGAGTTGAGCTTTTCGGGCTACCCACTAGCCCCATCCTGGAATACTGCAGCCTAATATAAGGAAATATGAGTGACAGAATTGCTGTGGATAACCGGCAGAGGTCCTTTAATAAACATCTGATTGGTAAACGTTCTGTTTGAGTTATCGCGAACGTTGTAATGTCCTTTATCTCGAACCACTTTGCGGTCGACGTTTGAAGCACAAGTTCACTCGCACATTCGTTCTTCGAGCGGGGAAATTTGTTTGCAAATATTTCACTTCCATGCGGAGCGTCATCATCAGTGCGTTGAGATGTGGAGTGTAATCTCGCTAATTGAATTGTCGATCAGTGATCGTGGCACACAAAACAACTGCCGCATTGAGGAAAACTATGTCAAAACCGAAAGATAAACTGTAAGCTCATAAACAACGTAATGTTGTACATAGACTAAGTTGTAGAAATTGCAAAAAAGGCTATGTTGGCCATACAGGTAGGAAATTAGCAACAGGATTAAACGAGCACAAAAGAGCATGCAAAAGGCTTTATGCGTCATGGCTAGTCTCAGCACACGTGGAGGAAACAGAACACAGCTCTGATTGTGCCAAAACAGAAGTCCCGGCACGAGGTGAAACAAGAAGAGAAAGAGAGTTCCTGGAAGCGTGGTTCTCAACAAATACTCAATCAACATGCATGTCTATCTTGACCCAATTTACCAGCCCCTCCGACGATGAGAACTTAGCAAAATTACGAGACACCACTTGGATGAGAACTACCCGAGCAACGACATCCGCCACAGGGAAATGGGTAGAGATCACGGGACACCGATCGAAGCCGTCACTTTCGAAATGTCACCTGCACGCCGATCACGGATCTACAATTCAATTATCAAGGTTACACTCCACATCGCAACGCACTGATGATGCCGCCTTGCATGGCGGTGCAACGTTTACAAACAAATTTCCAAACTCGGTGAACGAATGAGCAAGTGAATTATCAACCCGAGCTACCAGTTTTCCGAAGCACTACTTGTTGCTGCCTACACTCAATTTACAACATTGCTCACCTCGAACGCTTCGCAACCAAGATATTACATTGCGTATACCGAAGGCCAGAACGAACGTCCGCTCTAATTTCTTCCTGGTCAGATATAGCTAGCTGTGGAATAAACTAGCAAAAACACACAGGTCATGTGACAAGGTGACAGCATTTAGTAGCAGACTCGCAAATTACGTTGATCAAACTACCCTAAGCTTTATATTCACATGGGAAAAATCCCTCGATGCGCTCTTCCAAGTGGGGCCCAGAAACATTTCAACCGCAAAGTTTCATAACTAGACATTGGCCTCAAGCATCCGACAGAATGTTAATACATGAAACGCACATCCCAATACTCCAGTTATGCATGTCACCCATGCAAGAGCACGGATTCTTCTATACAAATTGATCTGTGCAGCCGTAGACACCGTTTCTCTCATCAAGAGAAATATACGTATTATTATTATTATTATTATTATTAGATCGACTGTCCAAGTGGTACATGTACATGCAACTCCCTCTTAAGGCAAGCAAGTCAGAGTTCGTCAGTACCACCAGACGTGCAGCCGCTAGATCATACACATTGGACGGCCAGTTGCTCCACCCCAACACATCATTCAGAGGTTTTGGACTGCTCAGGCAACATGATAAGAGATTACTAAAAATTACGGAGAAATTGCACCGTGCATGACTTCATATGCTTTTGGTGTTCCAGCGCAGTTTCCACACCTGGTCCGAAGAAACCTTCCCTCGCCTTGTAATCTCGCTCAACAGATCATTGCTTGAATATGGTGCCCCAGCTTGCCATGCGATAACCCAGTGAGAAACGGAAAAGCTAGAGAAAAGCCAGCACATCGCAAATAGAAGGAATCCCAATCTAGAAAAGCTTACGTATGATAAACCTTGTTAAAGGTACGGACTTTACACACTATCATACCGCCGACTAAGTACTGACCATATTATGACCCATCGAATACTACACTTAAATCATTCCCCCGTACTGCGGCCGACATTTCATCTGCAAAAACCTTGTTACATCCGAGGACACTGTCACAGACTCAGGGTCCCCTGCATGAACAAAATGGCACATCAGCTCCGTATATAGCGAAGAATCCTATACTTGTGTAATACACTACCAGAATGACTAATGAAGGCAGATTCTGTGGTGTTTCAAAACACGAATCGACGTAAAATTTCGGAAACCTGTGCTTTGGTGAACTGGTGTACATACAATGCGAAAAGGACATCGTTTATTCGGAAATAATGACACCAAATAATGACACCGAACAAGGAAAAACGGTTAACAGACCAAACACTATGGTTGACGATTCGCAATGACATATTTTTGATTTTTCATAATTTGTTGGAGATGTACGGAAACTTTTACATTTGCTCTTAAATACAGTTTCAGTCTCTCACTCTTATTCGAAATATAGGAGAGAAATAAAATACTAAGCGCCAAGAAACACTGTTAGCCGACGCCTCCGCCGCAAAAGGTGAGATGAACGGAAGAGGGGTACAACAATTAACAGAATTGTGTAAGCTAGGTGGTTTCGAAACCGCCGTGCTGCATTGCAAACATACAAAAATAAAAGAGAGAAATCTGAGTCGAAGTAAACTCCATGGCTGGCTGGCCAACCGAACCACATCCCCCGTGTTACCAGCTGGGTGGTTCAAACGCAACCAGTCCCAGCAAATATTTCGGCGGCAGTGTTCCAGGAAGTGGACGGGATTTGCCTGGCATGCTTTCTCCCTATATTTTGCCAAAAATGCCCGATTAGCAACAGGATGACGTGGTGATGGTGACTCGCCACGAAATAAAGTCACTGCTCCGTGGATATCCGGATAATACTTTCCAACCCACGGACACCAATCTCCTACTCGCACTTTGCCCACGATATCAAGCATTCAAGAATGGGTCAGCACAAATACAAGCACAAACTCCACAGCTACATGCACACACAACTGGTTGGCGGCATCCGGTTTCGGATTTGCCTGTCACTGTGGCCAGCCACAGAACGACTGCGCCTACAGAGGGACCACGGGTGGCTTGCGCTGCACCACCCACAGCTCCATCCATACACCCCATATCCAGTGTAAACCCGAAGGAATAAGACCGGGAGGCATGTGGATGGGAACCACGTTTCATCAACGGAGCCGGCCCACACTCCTTCACAGGCAAACACAGGCACACAGTATTTGGGAATCAAACGCACACAAGGCGGTGGCTGGACCGTAGTCCGCTCCACACTGACTGCATGGAACCACTCTTCGAGCCTAACACGGCCACAAGGACCGTGCACCCTGTCCCCTCCAGCAACGCCCAACTGTCTCCTGGAGCCAGTATGGACGAGATAGTGGGTAATAAACAGGTAGGCACCTTGTCAACATGCACATCAAGCGCAGCCACACCGAGGATATCAAACAACAGCCAAGCACTTAAGAGAGAGAGAAAGAAAAAGAGAAAAACTCGATTAATGCATAAGGAAACGGTGATATAAACCTTAAATAAATAGCATATGTAATAAGTTGATTACAAACAAAACCTAGCTAAGTGCACTAGGTCAGAAAGTATAGTTCACGGAATGCCACGAACGCAAAAATGTTTTGGAAATCGAATACAATTGGCTTAGGCGATGTGTGCAAGTTAATGAAATAGAGTACAGGGAGATATTTATATGAGAAAGAAAAGCATTAAGGTAAGAACCGTAAACCCACCACCTGAAATAAAGAGACTTAGCATGCAAGCACACGGTTAGTAAATCGAATTCAGCGTGCCCACAAACGCTGCGCCGGCTCGCCGTAATTCTCTGTAGAACCTGTCGTCGCTTCTGTAGTGGCCCCAAATGGCACAGCTCATGGCCCACTAGACATTCATATGAGAAAGAAAGGCATTAGGAGAGAACCGAAAACCCACCACCTGAAATAAAGAGATTTAGCATGCAAGCATGCGGTTAGTACATCGAATTCAGCTTGCCTACAAACGCTGCGCCGGTGCTGCCTACGTTCACTGCGGGACCCGTCGTCGCTTCGGCAGTGGTCCCCAGTGACCTCTCTCATGGCTCACTAGGCCTGCCTGACTAAGGCACTCGCAACCGCATGTTCTACAGCACAATGCGCTCGATGTCGATGGAGTACAATTAATTGGTGCTTGCCGCTTCCGCAACTGCCGCTTCTTCTCTGCATGCATGAGGGCTTTCTCCCGCACTTCAGCAACTGCCTTCGTGATTAGATCGAGCCATACGCGCCGATCAACTGCCTTCGATTCCCATGATCTGCAATCAAGATTAGAACGTGTGAGGCTCACTTTAATCATGTCCTGGTAAGGTAACTTTGGTTTCCCAGCATGCCGCTTCCCTATACTCAGCTGACCGTATGAAAGTTGTTTCGGTATCCGAGTCGAATCCATACGGCTCACATGACCGAGCCATCTCAGGTGTCGCGGTAAAAGTACGCCGTCCACTGCATACATCCCACTTCGGCGCAAAACTTCCGTGTCTGCAACTCTGGCGCCCCAACCGATCCGCAAAATTCGTCGCAGACACTGCTGATGGAACCGCTCGAGATATCGCACATCCCGACGGTATATCGTCCACGTTTCACTGCCGTATAGAAGAACGGACAGCACCATGGATTTGTATACCATCAGCTTCGTGCCAATGCTAAGCTGATGGTTGTTCCACACTCGGTACTCAAGCTTCCCGAAAGCCGCTGCCGCCTTCGACACTCGATTACGCAACTCAACGTGTAGCTGCTGATCAGTCGACATCACACTCCCAAGGTAGCAGAAGCGGGAGGGGGTTTCCAATACTTCAGCACCAATGCTGATTTGCGGCAATATTGAAGATTGCACCTCCGGTGAAGGCTGAAAGAGACAGACAGTTTTGCTTGTGTTGATGGTGAGCCCGAATTTGGCCGCTGTCGAAGCCAGAGCACTAGTCATGTGCTGCAACTCATCCGCGTTGTGTGAAAACAACGCACAGTCGTCAGCAAACAGCAGCATACGGATAGATGTTTCACAGACTAGAGTTCTCGCACCGAAACGACGGATGTTCAGCAACCCATCATCAATACGATGCTCCACACGAACACCGTAAGCACAGGCGGCATCAAAATCACAAGACAACATTGCATGAAGATAGATATTAAACATGGCAGGAGCTAAGACACAGCTTACTTCACACCAGAGACAACTGCAAAGTCATCCGAGATCTCTCCACTCAGCTGCACACTCGCTCGCATACCACTGTGCAGACATTCAATTAAACTTACAAACTCACGCGGGCAACCAAACTTACCCAACACCAGCCACAATGCCTCGAGGTTCACCGTATCAAATGCATTGGTGAAATCAACAAAAAGCGAATACAGTGGCTGGTGTCGTTCTCTGCACTTCTCTTGCAATTGACGAGCCGCAAACACCATATCTATAGTGCTGCGACCCGAACGGAATCCACCCTGCTCTTCCGCCACGTTTGGTTCCACAATCGGACTCACAGGCGATTGAGCAGGATTCGGGCAAGCACCTTGCCCACACAACTCAGCAAGTTGATGCCACGATAATTCATGCAACATTGCTTGATACCTTTGCCCTTGTACAGTGGTAGCACAAGGGCATCCTTCAGCTCAGGAGGCACCTCCTCTTCAATCCACACGCGTTGCACCAAGTGGTGCAGCGCAGTCAACAACGTGGGTCCACCGTGTTGCAATACTTCAGGTGGGATCCCGTCACCCCCGGCACATTTGCCGTTTCGCAGCTGAGCAAGTGCTCTCTGCGTCTCATCCAGTCTCGGCGTATCCGCCAGATCCGCCTTCACATCGTGCTGCTTCAGGCCAATCAATGTAGGCCAATGGATCTCTGAACGGTTGTTCAAGAGACAGTCAAAGTGTTTCCGCTAGACCTGCATTATGTCTGCAGTCTGCGTGCCGGTAGTGCCTGAACTACCATCGATCAGTGTCCTCAGAGGCTCCAATCTCGGTCCATACACCGCCTTCAAGGAGTCAAAGAATTCCTTTTGTTGGCGGCGTTCGGCGTAGCATTCCATCTGCTTCGCCTTCTCCTTCCACCATGCATTTTTAATGCGACGGGGCTCTCGGGTCAGTCGCCGTCGAAGTTTGCGAAACTGACTACTCTTCCCCAAGTCACTGGGGTCTGCAACATGTGCAGCAAATGCTGCATTCTTCTCACACACCAATGCGCCAATCGTCACATTGTTGTCATCAAACCAATCAGGCCGCTTACAGTTTGCGCGCCCGATGGTCTCCTCGGCAGCAGCTCTCACCTGGTCGCGAATGTGGTGCCACAGGTCGCTCACTGTGGCTATGCTTTCCACATCACCACACAGGCGTGCAGCCATCGCCTTCTCCAGCTCAGTACGTTTAGCCACAGTACCGAAGGAGAGAATGTTAAATTTACGCCGATTCACGGCGGGAGTGCAATACATTGATTTACGAAAATATATGTACAGTTTGGTCCGAACCAATTTGTGATCAGTGCCACACTCAGCTCCACACAGTACACGTGTCATGCGCACTTCACGCATATCACGCTGACGTACGATGACATAGTCGAGCAGGTGAGCGTGACCACTCCGTGGATGCGTCCAAGTTGCTATATCACTCGCACTCAGTGCAAACCGAGTGTTCGTGATCGTCAGGCCGTGAGTGGCACACAGTGAGAGCAGCCTGTCACCGTTCGCATTCGCTGAACCAATGCCATGCGAACCGATAACATCTGTCCACGCTGATGCATCACGCCCAACGCGCGCGTTGAAATCACCCAGCAGAAATAGTCGGTCGCTCCTCGGCACAGACCGTATCACGGAGGATAGCTCAGTGAAGAACTGATCACGCGTGTCATCAGGATAACACATGGTCGGACCGTATGTGCTTATAAAAGTAGCAAACTTACATCTTCCGAGTCGTAGGCTAACAGTCATCAGTCGCGCGCTGATGCCCGTTGGTTCTCCCACAAGCTGGCCATTCAGGCGATCGGATACCGCAAATCCGACCCCATGTTCACGTGGTGCTGAGGCGGCGTTGCCCACCCAGTAGAATGTGTAGCCAGCACCTGCTTCATGTAACTTACCTTGCTCAGCGAGCCGAGTTTCATTGAGCGCCGCAATATCGATGTGGTAGCGCGCCAGCTCCATTGCGACCAGTGCAGTGCGTCGCTCCGGGCGCTCGCTGGAGTTCCGGTCCAGTAGTGTGCGCACGTTCCAGCACCCGATGCTGAGTGCTTTGCGCGCAGGCATACGATTGCATTGGTGCGCAATCGCACGCGAGGTGGTCGTTGTGCTTCGGAGGTTTGCTTGAGGGACTCCACCCGGATGGAGAGCAGATCCAGCTCGGGAATGTGATTGCAGAGACAGATGGGGATCTGCTTGACGGCCGTCACACGCAGCCTTTGAGGTTTTGGAACAATTATCATATGTCATGCGACCGTAGTAGGATACGCACCTGCGACCACGGCCAGACGCAGGTGGGTTATGGCGGTTTTGCACCAATTTGACCAGGGGCTGCCTGGCTTGAGGCGGGCAGTAGCAAACCATTGAACACCCGGAGGTGTCCTCCCACCGTCAGAGACAATGCGTGGCCCTCGTGCTCTGCACCAATCGAGCATTGAGAATATAACCCGTAAACCTGTTGTCTCCCTTGGCTAGGTTTTACGGGAAGTGGGCCATAAACCACTCCCTAACCTTCGGAGAGGATGGACTAGGATACTGCCAGGGCGCCCAATCCTGACAGGAGAACGACTCGGGTCCTCAGCCAAAGCCTTCGATCAAACGAACACCCGAAAGGCAGCGGGTCTAGCACATGGTCAGTTAGCTGACTCATGCGGATTGGTGTCCTGGATCTTAGCAGGGAGAAGGGCGAAACCTAACTCCCACCCAGCGGTCGCCACGTGGAGGTGCCCAGGACATGAGACTATGGCGCAACAGTAGCAGCAGTGGGTAGACCATCTGTCAGGATCTAGCCACCATCAGCCTCAGCGCACCACATACGTATATAAACTCATATACAAACATCCACTGTTATGGCTAACATATTGCATTTTTGCACATTCTTTATCACATATTGCTACTTTAACACGATCATGCATGTGAAGACGTGCTTCCCCTTGTCGAGAATAAAGATTTTCTTTTTTTCTTTTTTTATCTGTTTTATTAAAGAGAATGTCTGAGGAAAATGTACACGGTGGGTTAACTGGTTACTCTTGATTGATTATATTACAACTGTAATTAAAAATATACTGATGCCACCTTGTTGCCTCATGAAGATATTTGTTGCTATTTGGATTCATGGTGACATCAAAACAACCTGCCAGCTGGCGTCTACAATCTGTGATATTGAAGGTATGTCGTATGCTGTAGTGAAACAT
>CALYDF020006359.1:0-13489 GCA_944474145.2 Dicrocoelium dendriticum
TTATGTGGTTATCTGATTTTCGGATAGTTTCACTAGTAGTTCGTGTAAATCATCAACAAAAGCATGGGCCCCGAATTGAAAGAGGGTTTTATGAAGATCATCTGCTCCCGCCGCTTTATTCACCTTCAATAGTCCGATCTCAAGTTCGACTGCTGAGCGAGTGCGGATCCAAAGGTACAGGCCAAGGAGCAGGGCGATCCCTGACCGAAGAGAAAACGAACAATCCCGACCGATTGAGTTGCTTTTTAAAGTGCTCAGCCCAACGCTCCAAGCATTGTGACAAGTTGTGGACGGGCTGTCCACTCTCGTCTTTTGCTGCCCGTTTCCGATATCAGACGGCATAATTTCCGATGATTACCAAGGGCAGCGTCCGCTTCCATCTTTGACGCAGGATGAAACCACCAGGATTCGCAGTCACTCTTCAGACTAGCACGGATTTCTGCCCTCAGATCTTTGAGAGTCGCATTGTAGTCGCTTCTAGCCGGAATGTGCCGGCGGACATCGATAAGTGTCAGAGACCCAATATCTATGTTGGCTATCAGATTTACCACATGAGGAATTACCTGCTGCTAATTAGGTCTGGTGAACATGGAACCAGTGACCTTCGATAGTATTCGGTGCAGCGTACTTCGATACGCATTAAGAATATCTGGCTTCGCCAGTTGGCTGGTATCTATGCGCTCATAGTTTCGTCGTGGGCGTCCGTCAAATTACACCCGCAGATCAGCACATACAAGTGCAGGGTCAGCGTCCACAGATGTGCTCCAAAGCAAGCGAAAATTTTGGACGCAATGTGATCGAGTTGCTTTCAAGGCTGGTGGGCGCCGTGTCACTCTCCGAAGGGTGCTGTATCAGAAGTTAGTGCTCGCAAGAAATAAGCGGGCATCTTCATACAAATGAAGTAACCGCTCACCGTTATCATTATGGGAGTTTACACCATGTTGGCCGCCCAGATGCAGATCATCAGTGGACAATTTTCCAACTTGAGCGTTCAAATCCCCAGCCAGCACTAATGTCCATGCTCCCTCTGTGACAGAACTCGTTCAATTGGCGATAGAAGTCGTCCTTCACCGAGTCATCGCTACAGTTTGTGAGCGCGTAAGCAGCGGTGACAAACAGACACCTATTGGCCCCGCGCAACTTCGAAGCTTTGAAGGAGACAGCAAGTGGGACCGCACACATCCAGCTACTGATTGGGATCTAATCAAAATGAGCAGCTTCAATTCGGGGAATCAGGACAATACCAAAACCAACTTGGCCGGCACTAGAAGCTGTATCACCTCCGGTTACACGCTGAGAGAAAGCAATGCCAGTTTTCCCTGAAGAAGATCGCAGAGTGAATAGAGAGCTAGAATCTTGCAGGTGGGTTGTCGATTAGCAGCAGAAATCGATCGAGAGGCTTTCTAATGTTCGAGCAAGTGCTGCCTGTTGACTGAGCCGTAACAACGTGAGTATGTTGAGGCATGCCAATCCGATGGAGGATCGGTAACTCCAAGTTGAATGTATTGAACTGGACTCGTCCGCTTGGTTGGACATGGGCTTGTCGACAGGGCCGGAGTGACGCATGTGAGTTGAAACTAAAAGATAAACGCTTATCAAGGCAAGGTGAGGAGGGCCAAGAATTGAGGGGCTTCAAACAGGGGGACAAAAGTGCAGTTGAAACAGGACGGGAAGACTTGAGCAGTAGCATCCAAACCCCTACGCACCCAGTTCGATGCAGAAGATATGGCGCGGTTGATTATCCTCTGCGACGGTCAGAGTATCAAGGAATGGTTTGGTGGTAATGTCCTCATATTGTGTGAGCAGGATTGTGTCAGGTTGTCCAGGCCTAGACAGGAGAATGATTAAGGTTCTCAACCAAAGCCTTTCGTTCAAAAACCTGACCACAAGGCAGTGGGTTCGGCAGTGGACTCCAAGCAGTTCATTTTACGGAGTAAGGAGCCACGCTAACTCCAAACCCCAACATGGAGGATCAGAATGTTGTTTGTCTGGCCTCTAACAACTGACCAATCTGGTACAAGTGACTTTGAAAAAACGAAAAGCACGACGAACATAGCTCAATGGGTTGTTGAGGCATGCGAACCGATGCACCGCGGTAGAGTCCAGCCACATTGCGATGGTGTGTCAGACCATAATTGGAATACTATGTGCAGGAGTGTCCTCTAAGCAGGGTTCGCGAAAAGATGGGAGTTGAATGAGTTCTGAGGACGGGCAAAAAACTAGTGCACGGGTTAAGGAATCACTCGAATCCAAACAGACCGTTCGGAATGCAGATGTTTTCGCCATACAACAGGTGTCTTCTGGGCGACTTTATCCGTCTGTTTCTCTCGAGCACAAGCTTCAGGCGTACGAAGAAGCGTTCCGCAACTTGGCGTCCCCCTTCTTCAACACAACCGTGGTCTCAAATTGATCACATTGCGATTAGCTTCAGATGGCGCGGCAGCGTACTAAGCTGCAGGTACTTTTGGTCCACTTTCGTTGATTCAGATCATGCTCTGATCTGCGCTGTCAATAGCGGTGTGCGACAGGGCTGCCCTATGTCCCCATTCCTCTTCAACTTCGCAATCAAAGACGTTCTGTCGAATGCCCTAGAAGGTTTCCAACATTTTGGCCTAGAGCTTCTACCGGGTGAGCGCGCGACCGACTTAGATTATGCTGATGATATCGCCTTACTTGGTGACGATCCTCAGGGTATGCAACTCATTCTGGATCGTTTGGCGGTTGAAGCATCTAAGTATGGCATGAGCTTCGCCCCATCGAAGTGTAAAGTACTGCTCAAGGATTGGCTTTCACCTGCACCCGTGCTCACTCTCCAAGGTGCACAACTTGAACAGGTAAATAGTTTCGTCTACATTGGGAGCTGTGTTTCCGCTGACGGCACAATCAACAAAGAAGTTTCGCTTCGCATCGCTAAAGCTCGATCAGCATTTGTCAATCTGAGGCACTTGTGGCGTCGTCGCGACGTCTCATTCTCACTAAAGGGCCGAGTTTACAGCGCGTCCGTTCGCTCAGTATTGTTGTATGAGAGCGAGTCCTGGCCGATTCGCGTGGAAGACATACGTCGTCTTTCTGCGTCCGATAACGGTTGCTTAAGGAGGATCGCTCGTGTTCGGTGGCAACATCGAGTTACCAGTAATGACGTTCGACGTCGCGTCTTGGGGAATGCAAGTATTTCCTTCAACAAACTGGTTTTGTTGCGCCAGTTAAGATGGCTCGGTCATGTCCTACGCATGGCATCTGAGCGTCTACCGCGTCGCGCTCTATTCTCTCGTCAAGGACCTGGCTGGAAGCGACCGCGTGGTGGTCAGCCTTCCACTTGGCGGAAGCACATGAAATCGCTGACGTCGTGTCTAGCCGCTGTTGGACCCGCACGTCTTCCAGGATGGGGACCCAAAGATGGGGAGTGCCAATGGCTTAGCACACTTGAAGACATGGCCCGCAACCGGAATCAATGGAAGAATTGTGTACAGTGTTGTGTTGATTCACATGTTTAATTCTACAAACATTGAAAATGACAAAAAAAGAGAAAAATCGGCGTGTGACAAACAAACTAAAAATGTTTTGTTCTGTATTTTTGTCAAAATATTCCATTTTCTTGCGGCATTTTAACTGAAGTGTGTTGCCCACCTTCAGCTAGCATGCCACGACGATTATGACGCAATGACTGTCTCTTATACACTGATTTCCATGGCTTTCTTGGCTCTATGTCTAGTTACTAGACTGTTGAGATTACATACTTACATATGTATCGCCATAACGGGCTTAATCTATCTCGACTATCCCATCCCACCCAGATGATAACTCTTCAAGGCCACTGTCTGAACCTTCATAAGACCAGATCCGATCGCGTTAGGATTGAAGATTGTTTATCACGCAGGGTCGTAGACTAGTGGAACGCACTGCCAGAAGATGTGATACTAGCATCAACAGAGAAGGAATTTAAACATCAAATCGATGTCCTCGAGTTGCAGTTGAAGATCCCCCTTAGGCTTGAGTTCCGATTCCATTCCCTTGACTTCATCTAATATTGCTACTATTAACTTATTTAGCACATCGGCAGCTGGCCCTTGGCCTTAAGGATCGCGGCGTGGAGCCTGCGTAGCGCATCGGAAGATCTCCGGAGTATCCTAAGTCCACGCGTGACTAGCGGTAGTTGCACGGCAGCGAAGTTTCGGCACAGCCTAATGGTCTACACCTAAACCCTTCACTTTGAAAAACAACAACAACAAGGACAACAGCACATTAGCAATTTGAACTGATGCTTCGCTGCCATACAACCACGATGACCTATGAAATAAAGGATAAGAAGAGGGAGAGGAGAGGGACTTACCTGAAAACCTTAATGCCCTAAGCAAACATTCAGAACCAAGGCGCCTATACCTTGTGTAGACAACGTACCGTCACAAACACCTGGCTATCGTGCAAAGATAAGGCGGCATCGGCGAGACAGTTTCCTTGCGGCTTTCACTGCCACGCGTCATAATCAGCCATTACCCCGCAGATAACTCAGCACCAAACACACTTTAAACGGGCAATCCCATTAGGAGACGGCAGCAGACGCGCCACTGGTGTCGGTTGCTAGCCATGTCCTGTAAAGTCTCGAGCCAAGCACAAGGCGGGTCACGTGGACTCCAGCCCGGAAGACGAGACGGACCAACGGCACCCAGTTTGGTCGTCCGTGACTTCGTTTCCCGCTGCCAAGTCGACTTCTGTCCACCTCGAGCCTTGCGCCACTCTACAACGGGTAGACTGAACAAGGCCCACCTAGGTAAGCGGCAACCAGGCATATGTAGTACGTGCCCGAGTCAACGCAACTTCTTCAGTGCTATCTGTCGTTCTAAGGAGCTAGCATGATTATCACTACCTAGTACTCGCCTACGCACATCATCGTTGCGGACACGCTGCTGCCATCCGACACCAGTAATGCTTCGCAGACAACGATGATTGAAGGCTTGAACGCGCCTCAGATTTTCAGACTGAAGGGGCTAAGTCTCACTACCATAGAGCAGAACGGCCCTCACTGTGGCCTTGTATACACGGCCTTTCAGACGAAGGGAAACTCCCTTCTGTCGCCAAAGATGCCGCAGGTTCAAGAAGGCAGCTCTGGCCTTTGCAATGCGTGAGCTGACGTCAGTTTCTATGCGCCCATCGTTGCTGATGCAGCTGCTAAGATAAGTGAATTGATCAACCACCTCGAGTTCCTCGTTAACAAGCGTCAAGCGGTCATCAAGTGGCTGGTGGTCCTGCAGAAACACTGTGCACTTTGAAGGTGCAAAGCGCATACCAAATAACAAGCCCACTCCAGACAGGCTATTCAGGGTTGATTGTGCCACCACAAAATCGTTGAAAAGCAAGAGGATATTGTCCGCATAATCTAGATCAACTAATCTTTCACCAGGCAGCACTTCAACGTCTACATCGTGAGATTTCCCAAGGGAACACTCCATGATAAAATCCACGACGAAATTGAACAAAAATGGGGAAATCGGACAACCCTGACGAACGCCACTTGTGGTCGGAAAGCTATCCGATAGGCCACCGTAGACCCTGACGCGGCCTGTAGCGTTCAAGTATGGAGCACGAAGGATGTTCACATATTCCGTGGGAACACCTTTCCGCGCAAGTGTTTCGAGCAGAATCGGTCGATCGACTGAAATCGAGGAACACAGCTATTGTCGATCTGCGGTATGCGTGGCGCAAAGTGAATATATGGTCTATACAACCACGTCCTGGGCGGAAACCTGCCTGTTCTTCCCTAATCCGAGATTCCCGTTCCACAGTGAGGCGACGAACGAGAATCGAGGCCAGTAATTTTGTCACAGCTGGCGTTAGACTAATACACCTGTGGTTAGAGCAGTCTGTGCGACTGTCCTTCTTGTATATTGTCACTATAGTCGATTCGTTCTAGTTAGTCGAGACACTCTCTTCCTTCCAGATACGTTCTAATCGGGAGGTCATTGTTTTGCAGGGGACCTCACCTCCATACGTAAATAGTGCAAGTGGGAGGGAATCCGGGCCAGCGGCACGAAAACGATTTAGGGCTGTGATCGCGTTTCGGACCTCGGCCTCCGAAGGAGGCTCTAAACTAACCGTCCATGGCTCGTCCGGCATCACCTGAGTAGGAAGAGGTCCGAGAGCAGGGGGCCAGCTGAACTGATCTTGAAAGTGTTCAGCCCAATGAGCCATACGGCGCTCCTTCTTGTGTATCAGCGCACTCGCGCGGTCTCTGATTGCTTCACTGACGCTTGGTTTTCTGGGACAAGTGGCGCGGATTAGCTGGAAGAGCTTGTGGTAATTGCCTACTGCTAAAACCTCCTCCATTTCTTGAGCCCTACTGGTCCACCAGGCTTCCTTGTCAGCACGTAGGCTCCGCTTTAGTTCGCGCCTAATAGCCCGTCTGGTCGCATTGTGTTCAGAGCCAGCCGGGAGGTGTCTTCTTGATTCCAACAGGTTCACCGACCTCTCGGATATCCAGTGACTGGTGCGGTGAACGTTGATAGTGTCACAAGCAGATGCTCCTGCGTCGTGCATGGCAGTCGAGATCTTATTCCACTGAAGCTCAGTGTCATTAGGACAACACATCGAGAGTTCGGTACGCGGCGCCTATTGATAGGCTCGCTTGACCGAGGGCTGAGACAATTTGGAGAAGACGCTTGGTGCGCCTCCCGGTAAAGTTCATGGAGAAACGACAGCGTAGCAAGGCATGATTAGAGTCAACACAGATACTCAAGTAGGAACGGCAATCCAGGATGGAAGTACGCCATCCGTAACTTATGGCTATGTGGTCAATTTGGGTTCATCGCTGGCCAGCTACAGGAGGACGCAAAGTGGAACTTCGGCGCCCACTGTATCTAAAAGCAGTGTTACTAAGAAACAACTGGTGCCTTTGAATATTTGCACTTAAAGAAATATTAAAAGTATGCTGTTTCTCTTGTCTTAGCCTTTATTCTTTTTTACGTGGCCGGTACACCGGTGCTTGCTAGTATATGGTAAGTGGGCACTGATTGGTTGACCGTGATGTGATTCGAGTACCTTAGTTTGGCTCTAGTCGGCTTAAAATTAATCCTACAAAACTTTGTCCTCCTGAAACGACGCACTCAAGAAGGAACAAGCATGGGAACTTCTTAGTGTTCCCGTTCCAAATTGAGCTTTAACTATAAGAAGCAACAAATCATCATAACCACAGAGCATGTTATCATTTCCTAACTCAACGATCCGCTAAAGAAGGAGCATGACGGGATTGATCCTAGAGTTCTAGTCCCACTTGAACTTCACTAACCTTTGTTAAACAAATGACTTCTTGAAGTGGGGTCGTTGGCCGAAATGGCTGCACGCCCGCCTTGTAGTCCGACCACCGATTAGAATTGCCGAATGTTGGGGCAACTTCGCGGCACACAGCCCACGCGCAGCAGATGCTGGTCGCGGAGAGGCGTCAGTACGGTGTGCCGGTGGGCTGATAAGGCATCTTTTTATTGACAGTGCAGCAGAGACAGTCGCCACGTTTACGACCCTATATATTCACGGGTAGAACAATTGCCCACTACAAACCGTAAGGGAATTTGACTTAAAAAAGGCGCCCAGGTGTATCTAGACACGTTAAAACTTGAAACAGGTAAAGAAAATACTTTTACTCGTCTGTACCGTAACGTTCTACTTCCATACTGCGTCCAGATAATACAATATTAAGAAACTCCGACTAAGATATGAAGAACACACAGCACAAAATAGACAAAGAAAGCGAATAGGCACAAATTTATTGATAAACTAAACAAGGCAGGTTAGAAACGCTGCCGAATCTTGTATGGTCCATGTGGCGCATTAAGACTCTTTTTCTAGGGGCTGTTAAGGAAAAATACGAGACTACTTGAAGGTTTGCCATCTTTCCACTCAGTCAGCTTTAAATGACGACCGGCTCGCTTTTCTGCTGCAGCTTTTAAATCGGCTTTAAGGCAGTCTCTGACTATTTGGGCACAAATTGAAGAAAACCGTATGTAGCTAAACTCAGAAGTAGAAAAGCGTCAGTACATACTTAATACCAACAGATCGCCAAGCCCACATGCTGGGGAATAAAGAGTTTAGTATGCGTCGGATTGAGGGTTCCGAGGGCTTCCGTGGGTCGTATTAGACCGAGGGGGCTGAAAGGCAAAAGAGATACTTCGTAGACGGCTGCACAACCACCTAATAAGAGTCGGAGCTGGATGGAATGTGTGTCTGTATTACATCTCGTGGTGAGCTGGATGGCATTGTCACAGCCGCTGGTGGAGGACTGGATGTGAAATGACTGGAGGGATTGAGTGAAAACAAGCACAAGAGATTGCTGCTCTATCGATACTGAGGACGAAATGAGAAGGCAAAGTGAAGAGGAAGGAACAATCGCAATCTAGGCTACGCGCGAGGCTATCTTACCAGTTGATTTGATATAGCGACACTCCGACACGCTACATTATCCCTTCTTATGAGGCGCTGTCCTCAGTGCCTGCAGAAGCGATGACCCGTGTCAACCTGCTGAAGCAGACTGATGAACGCTGTGATAGGTTAGGACGATTCTGCGTTAGGGAATGCTAGTGATCGCTGCAACGGCTGCAGTCCTGCTTCGGGGACTGGCGTTATGAGCTGGCAGGGTCGCCAAATATGTAGTATGCGTCCGGTTGAGAGTTCCGAGAGCATATGAATCCGGGGAGCACGTGAACAGTAAGAGACTGAGGGGGTTGAGAGGCAAATGTGATAGTTCGCAGGCAGCTGGACAACCACCTAGCAAGAGTCGGAGCTGGATGGAAGGCGTGTTTGTGCCGAGCTGGACGGCACTGTCACAGCCGCTGATGGAGGACCGAGTGAGGTGAGTGCATGCATGGCGTGAAAATACGCAAGAAATGGTTGCTCTACTATACTGAAGACGAAATGGGAAGGTATAGAGAAGTGGAAACGATAATAGCAATCTAGGTTACGTTCGAGGACAACTTGCTTGTTGATTACATATAGCGACATTGCGACGCGCTACCGAGAGTGGCCCGGACAAAAACCTAAAGAAAACATGAAAGATGACTGCGGATAATGCCTTTTGGCACAAATAGAGGGCTACATTTAACATGAAAACACCAAATATCGTAACTGGAGTTCACCGGAGTGGTAGACAGCGGAAGGGAGAATCTCGTGTCAGCTCTTTCGCTTCCCGTTCCAAGCAGGGATTGCGTGGATCATTGCAATACGTCGTTTATATGGGACCGTCGTGATCGTAGCGGAAACAACACGATTCTTGCTTGCTCAGCAGATAGGAATCCAACAGTCGTTTGAAACTTTCTTCACTCTGTGCGCTGACGACTGGCTCCAGTAAATTGTTCCAGTGCATCACCACACGAGTGGACAAAGAGGCATCGGGATGAACTCGGAGCCTTCTCAGGTTAAACAGTTTCCAGGAGTGACACCTTGTAGAACTATCAACTCTGAGTTGAAAAAACTCCTTTAGTCCATTTCCTATCATCTCCCGCAGAATGCGTCTAATGTAAATCAGATTATCACAAAGACGACGATAATCCAAGGACAAGATGTTCATCGCTCAAATTCGCTGGTCGTAAGAGCAATTCCGGAACGCAGAGATCGAATTCGGCCCTAGTCGTTGAATCCTCTATATGATAACACGTTCGGTCTTTGTAAGAGGATAGACCGCGGGTGAGCCGTATTCGAGGATGGGACGAGCACGGGAAGTAAATGGGAGCATGAAGACCTCCGGAGTCAGTCGGGAAAAGGATCTCCTTATGGCACAGAACATCCTGTTAGCAGCTGTTACTCTCCACAAGGTGTCCTGTGTTGTGAGCGAATCAGGAGACACAAGTACACCAAGGTCCTTCTCACAAGTAGCGTTCCCGAGAAAGAAACCAACAAGGTGACAAGCAACAAACGGGTACAGAGCATCGATAGGAAGGACTGAACACATTTTGTAATGGATGGGCAATAGCCACTCCCGTGACCAGTGATGCAGCCAGTTAAGTGTCGCTTGCAAGCGATTAGCATCCTCGAGATCGGACATTTTTAGACATAGCTTTAAGACGTCAGCATATAGCAAACAATCCGTACGGAGTTCTGATGGCAGGTCATTGGTGAATAGTTTGAATAATTCAGGAAGGAGAACGGAGCCTTGTGGAACTTCACTGGTCATGAGAACGGTTCCCGAGTAGATTTTATTCACCTTCATTCGCATTCACAAAATCAGCGATCCAAGAGAGAATCTCCCCAGAAACGCAAATTCCGCGAAGTTTAAAGAGGAGTCGTTCGTGCGGAACATTATCGCACGCTTTCCTGAAGTCGAAAAAGATGACGACCAGGCGATTGCCGGTACCCAACGATTTAGCCTATTTTTCTCTGGCCAAAAGCAGGCTGGAGGCACACGAGTATGCCCTCTGGAAGCCACATGGGCGCCAATCACCGGTCTTTTTAAGTACAAGATGCAGTGGAGATGACCAGCAACTGCTTGAAGGATGAATGATCCCGAGCATAAGTATATGCTCGAACCCTTTCGTAGCGGCCTGTAGTTTGCCAGGTGTAAGTCGTCATGGTTTCGCCGTCACGGGTGGACCAGGGGCGACGATGTGATGTTGCACATCAAACTTGAGTTTCGTCGCGCCGTTATTTACTCCGACAAGTGATGGAAAGTTCTGCAACAATGTGGAATACTGCGAACGATCGGGCATAAGAACT
This sequence comes from Dicrocoelium dendriticum, assembly GCA_944474145.2. NCBI lineage: Eukaryota > Metazoa > Platyhelminthes > Trematoda > Plagiorchiida > Dicrocoeliidae > Dicrocoelium > Dicrocoelium dendriticum. The sequence continues at coordinate 10,693 of CALYDF020006359.1, forward strand.
CGAGGTCCGGTGGAATTAACTACAGTAAGCTTGCCGGAAGCAGTTAATAAAGTGGTATGAACACGCAACTTCCCACAACGTAGGTCTACTACAAGATCAAATTTGCTAAGAAAATCGATACCGATGATAGCCTTCTGTACGTCGGTGATTGTAAAAGTGAAAGGAAAGCTACGACGTAGTCCAAGGGTTAGCATAAGTTTCTGGTCATAAGTTGTGATCTTCGTCTGGTTAGCAACCTGTAGCGTCACCCCAGCCGGCTGTAACGAGCGTTTTTCCAAAGAACGGGGTATAACGCTTATATCCGGCGCCGGTGTCAACAAAAAAGTGGAATTTGGTAGTGGAACCAAATATGTACAGGAGGCGACTAATAATTTGGCCAGCGGCAACCGTCGCCATTACTAACTGGCTTCCACGTTTCCCGATTTGGGATTAGTGAAAGCCTGTAGGTGAGTGCACGCTGGGCGGCAGTTTCGTGCAGCATTATCAAAGCGGTAATGGAAGCAGAGGTAAGAGCGCGATGATCGTCTGCGGGAGTTGCTGCGAGGCGTGCTTCTGGAAGAGGATCTACGGTTACGTATTCGACCGCGGCTAACGTGAGAAATCCTGAGCTCCAAATTTGAGAGCCTCTCACTAATGGAGTAGAATGTGGCACTCCCTGAAGTGCTTGTAGTGGACGCCTCACCCACATGATTCACAGCGTTTTTAAAGAAATTTTCGTGTACTTTGCCGGCCGCTTCCGTCAGCTTATTCAGAGGAAGATCCTCAGCCAAAACAGCTAGTATCACCGTCGTGTTTGCCGGAAGATACTTAATCCAAAGTTGGCGAAGAATAGAGTCATCTAAGGTTGATGAACCGACAAGTGAACGCATGTGTCGGAGGAGCTGAGACTGTGTGGGATCACTAAGCTCGACGCCAGACAGTAGCTGCTGGGGGTGTGTCTCGTCGGATGAGGTAGTGCGTTTTAAGAAGCTGGGTGGTAAGTATGGACTTAACGCCGAACGGACTGACAACGGCGAGCGTCTGCTGCAACTGTGTGCGGAGCACCAGTAGTTTCTTACTAGCACTGCTTTTAGACACAGTGGGCGCCGAAGTGCCACTTGGCGTCCACCTGTAGCTGGTCAGCGATGGACCCAAATTGACCACATAGCCATAAGTTACAGGTGGCGCGGTTCCATTCTGGATTGCCGCTCATACTGGAGTACCTGTGTCAACTCTAACCATGCCTTGGTGCGCTGTCGTTTCGCCATGAACTTTACCGGAAGGCGCACAAAAGCGTCTCCCCCGATTGGCAAGGGAGAAATTGTCCCAGCCCTCTGTCAGGCAAGCCTATCAAGAAGCACTGCTAGCGAACTCTCGCTGTCGTTGTCCTAATGACACTGAACTTCAGTGGAATAGGATCTCGGCCGCTATGCACGACGCAGGAGCATCTGCTTGTGGCACTATCAGTCGGCACCAAACCAGTCACTGGATATCCGAGAGGTCCGTGAACCTTTTGGAAGCTAGAAGGCACCTCCCGGCTGGTTCTGACACAATGTGACCAGACGGGCTATTAGGCGTGAACTAAAGCGGAGCCTACGTGCTGACAAGGAAGCCTGGTGGACCAGTCGGGCTCAAGAAATGGAGGAGGCAGGAGCAGTAGGCAATTACCGGAAGCTCTTCCAGCTAATCCGCACCACTGGTCCGAGAAACCAGGCGTCAGTGAGACAATCAGGGACAGCGCGGGTGCGCTGATACACAATAATGAGCGCCGTATGGCTCGTTGGGCTGAGCACTTTGAAACATCAGTTCAGCTGGCCCCCTGCTCCCGGACCTCTTCCTACTCAGGTGATGCAGGACGAGCCATGGACGGTTAGTTTAGAGCCTCCGTCGGAGGCCGAGGTCCGAAACGCGATCACATCCCTCAATCGTTTTCGTGCCGCTGGCCCGGATTCCCTACCACCTGCACTATTTAAGGATGGAGGTGAGGTCCTCTGCAAAGCACTGACCTCCCTATTCAAACGTATCTGGAACGAAGAGAGTGTGCCGGCTAATTGGAGCGAATCGATTATAGTGGCAATATACAAGAAGGGCAGTCGCACAGACTGTGCGAACCACAGGGGTATCAGCCTAACGCCAGTTGTGACAAAATTACTGGCCTCGATTCTCGTTCGTCGCCTCACTGTGGAACGGGAATCTCGGATTAGAGAAGAGCAGGCAGGTTTCCTCCCAGGACGTGGCTGTATAGACCATATATTCACTTTGCGGCAGGTGCTAGAGCAGCGCCACGCCTACCGCAGACCGACAATAGCTGTGTTCCTCGATTTCAAGAGTGCGTTCGATTCAGTCGATCGATCGATTCTGTTCGAAATACTTGCGCGGAAAGGTGTTCCCACGAAATATGTGAACATCCTTCGTGCTCTATACTCGACCACTAGCAGGACGCGTCAGGGTCTATGGTGCCCTATCGGATAGCTTTTCGACTACCAGTGGCGTTCGACAGGGATGTCCGATTTCCCCATTTTTGTTCAATTTCGTCGTGGATTCTATCATGGAGTGTTCCCTTGCGGAATCTCACGATGTAGACGTTGAAGTGCTGCCTGGTGAAAGATTAGTTGATCTAGATTATGCGGACGATATCGACTTGCCTCTTCGACGAAGTTGAGGCGGCCCAATCAACCCTGAATCGCCTATCCAGAGTGTCCCAATTATTGGATGCACTTCGCACCTTCAAAGTGCAAAGTGTTGCTGCAGGACCACCAGGCCACTCGATGACCCCCTTGACGCTTGCTAACGAGGAACTCGAGATGGTTGATCAATT
>CALYDF020006360.1:0-13478 GCA_944474145.2 Dicrocoelium dendriticum
GTTTGTATAGAATAGCATGTCGGGTCAACAAAGAGTAGCCTCCATCTTTCTACTGAGATGCTGGAAGATCGTCGGTTCCATAACCCATTTTTATTTCAACACGGCAATCCCGTATTAGGACACTTTCATAATGGGAGGTTTGACGTCAGCTTCGCACATTAACACATGCTAGAGCAAGCAGCTGAACTACTCCTCCAACGTGTTAGCCGACGCGGCTGGGAATGTTTCAACTGTCCAACCTTGTGAATTATTGTTCCACAAACTTCAGGTTTTCTTTGACTCGTGATCTGAATGACCCAGAACAGCACTCTGCTGTTTCCATTAACTGGCTTTTTCTATCTCACACCAACATTCCCGGCCGATTCGAAGACACCTTGTCAGTCGTCGTTTCATCGCGTTACGGACAAGCTGGAACTCAGGGCCCATTGAAACGTGTTTGTGTACCTCGATTAAACTGATCAATGTCTCCTAGATCCATACACAGTTAGAACGTCTCGAATGTGACAAAACAAGCGTCAAAAGCATTATTCATGACACATTTGAGATGATTACAGTCAGCATTCGTCTCACCAACCTCATTCACCACTGACAATTGGTGGGTCAATTCGTCATGACATTCTTGAACTGCAAACTACTAGTTCATTTTACAAGTAAGGCGGTTAGAAGATAGGCGGGAGGAGTGAGCACCGGGTGTGCGCACACTAGAGCATGGTCGGAATCCAGGCGCATATTCCAAATTGACCGACAGTCTTGAAATAATACACGCCATCTATAACTGATGACAGTATAGTTACTTTGGGTCCAGGAATATTTTTGATGGCAATGGATACTCCAGGGCTGTCTATTCCGAGAGATTTCGTTACAGGTATCCTGCTTCTAAACTAGGTATCTGTAATCTTCTAACCCACCAGACTGTGGGGAGCAAGTTTGTATCGGTGCTGCTATTTCAAGACCCATTGGGACCTTTTGAGGATTGTCACACACAACCTATGAAGATTTAGGACAAATTACATTTTCTGATTGTGGTGTATTACGCACTTGCTGCAACGGCCAATCGCAGGTGAAAGTTGACGAGTTTGCACCCATTTGACTGGGGTCCTAGTTTGAGTCGGGCGGTAGCAAACCATTGAGCACTGGGCATTGCTCTCCCACTACTCAAGGACGATGTATGGTACTCTTGCTCTGCGCCAACCGAGCTGTGAGCTTATAACCGGTAATCTGCTTATGCCTAAGTTTTAAAGGAAGAGGAGCTTTGGCCTCTCCCAAACCTCTTAGGTAAATTGTGAAGCGGTCTTTGTTTGACCCCTAACCATTGACCTGTCAGGTATGACGGTGGCTCTGAAGGCACTTGGAACGTATCAACTAGCCTAGCTCACTGCGTCACGCAGCTTCGCAAACCATCACACCACGTTAAGCTCCTGTTTTCTTGCGATAAGCTGTTTTAGAGATACAGGAATCCATCCTGCGATAGACCGAGTATTCAAACAACTCACACCTTGGTTAGCGCTCGCTACCCGTTCAGAAAACGCATAATGTAGAAGTAGTTTCGCTACCCTGCAGCCCGTTTCCTGTAGAGCCCTGCTTGGCGAAACCGAAACTTCCTTACCATAACATGATCAAGATGAGCCCATTACGTTCTGATGCTGATTGCTGGTGTTGGGAATCGAAGACCGTTGATCGGCGTGCATGTTGCAATCTGATCACGAAGTCAGTTGCCGAGGTGTAGGAGAATGCCCTCGTGTATTCAAACAAGAAACGGCAAGCGCCGACGTCGGGCGCAATGTGCTGTAGCACATGCGGTCGCGAGTGCCTGACTTAAGCAGGCCTAGTGAGCCACGAGCGAGTCCACTCGGGACCAGCATCGAAACGACGACGAGTCCTAATGAGAACGTAAGCAAAACTGGCGCAGCGTTGGTAGGCACGCTGCATGCGCTTCCATTCGATTTACTAACCGCGTGCTTGGGTGCTGGGTTTCTTTCTTTTAGTTGATTTGTTTGGTGCTCTTTTTGTCATCTCATTTTAATGTCTACCTGAATAGTCTATTAACTTGCACATGTCGTTTAAACGAAAGGTGATTAACTTCGTTTGTTTTTATCCTTTGTTGCATATGTTTTTTGATCTGTTGTTCTGCCATCTTGAGTTTATCGCGGATATGTTGATAACCTATTTATTTCATCTGTTAATTAAGCGGCATATTCGTATGCCGTTTTTCATCCATTTCATTTGATATTGTCATTTAATGTGATTGACGGCTGCTTGACATTCCCGGTGTGGTTGCGCTTGATGTGCCCACTACTTCGTCCATACTGGCTCCATGAGACAGTTAGTCGTTGCTGGAGGGGACAGGGTGCACGGTCCTTGTGACCGTGTTAGGATCAAAGAGTGGTTCCATGCACTCAGTGTGGAGCGGACTACGGTCCAGCCACCGCATTGTGTGCGCTTGATTCCCCAAATATAACATGCTTGTGTTTGTCTGTGAAGGAGTGTGGGCCGGCTCCGTTGATGAAACGTGGCTCCCATCTGCATGCCTCCCGGTCTTATTTCTTCGGTTTTACACTGAATATGTGGTTTGTGGTTGGATCTGTGGGTGGTGCAGCGCAATCCATCCATGGTTCCTCTGTAGGCGCAGGCGTCCTCTGGCTGGCCACAGTGACAGGCAAATCAGAAACCGGATGCACGAGCAATTAAATAAATAAACCTATAATATATTCTCGCTGATCGAAACCATCGATTACATTTGCGAGCAGATAATGAAATTGGAAATTAAGATTTGTGTACCTGTGTTTGAGTTGAAAAACTTATTGCTGCGGTGCACATGGAATGTGCAATTTCTATTTAATGGTAAATTTTACCGGCAAAAGGATGGTGTAGCCATGGGGTCCCCTCCTCGGTCCATTGTTCGCAGATATTCATGGCCAAATTAGAGCGAACAAAATTGCAAGCGGAGATAAAATCTTTTGATTGCTACCATCGTCATATGGATGAGATATTTATAATGACGGATAAATGCATAAATCTGGATGAGGTTCTCGATCGGTTTAACCGGCCTCACGCAGCATTGCAATTTACCTGCGAGGCAGAAACTTGCAATCGGCTTCCGTATCTAGATGTCTTGTTAACTAGGAGGCCAGACGACTCCATCCAGCGGAAAGTCTACAGAAAAAATACGTGGATTGATCAGTACACGAATTTTCACAGTTTCGTCCCGTTGAGATATAAGCGAAACTTAATCCACTACCTTGCCACAAGCGCACGTAGAATTTGCTCACAGGACACCCTGGATGAGGAACTAGTCTTTGTAAAGAATACGCTGCGCGAGAATGGCTACCCTGATAGATTTGTTTCAAAGAATTTTGAAGAAAAGCCCAAGCCGGTACCAGTTTTAACCGCGACGAAGGAGTTATTTTTAAGAATACCTTTTAAGGGGGATGCCGCTGCCGAGCGTCTAACCAAAAGTCTTTCAGCGGTAGTCAAGTCGACATTCCCAGCAGTCAGGTTAAAATGTACATTTTCTACTGAACCACTTGTCTGTTCACACAATAAGGATACGCTGCCATTGCTGACCTCATCTATGGTTATTTATCAGTTCAAGTGCGTTTGTGACGCTACTTATCTTGGTCGAACGGCACGGCACTTGTCCAAACGCGTGAAGGAGCACTGCCCGCGCTGTTTGCGTCAAGGAGGAACTGGGGCCATTAGCAGAGTCGTTTTGGCCTATATTGTCGACTCGGGGCACCAAGTCGATCTAAAGCGTGTCTTCAGGATAATTTACAGGGTCCTCCAGCATCAATCAAGAGGTTTGCACCTCCGTGCGCTCGCGACAGCTGAATCGATTTGCATTCGGTTGTTTCAACCTTCATTTTGCTCGCAAAAGAAGTTGCTCCATGCCTTACAGCTTCCCTGGCTAGCTAGAACGAACGATGCTGAGGTCGATTGCCACAGATCAAGCTCGATACCATGCGGTCGACCTGTCAGGTCAAAGGTCAACTTTTAGCCTCCCTCACTGAACCGTTAATTAACTATGTAATTCGAGCCAATGAGTGGATTTCAGTTCATTATTTTGCCCTTAAATATGATAGGATTGTTCTGAAGAGAATCCTCGAAAACAATTGTTCACCTATGGTCTCGTGTTCTTTTGACTCTAAATGGGAATTTTCTAGTTGCTTAAACTATTCTGCTTGTTGATGGAATGTGGGCCGGCTCCGTCGATAAAAGGTGGCTCCCATCCATATGCCTCCCGATCTTATTCCTTGAGGTTTACACTGGATATGGGGTGTGTGGATAGAGCTGTGAGCGGTGCAGCGCAAACCACCCACGGTCCCTCTGTAGACCCAGATCTTCTGTGATTGTCCCTGTGGAGGCCGCGGTGACAGGCAAATCCGGAACCGGATGCCGCCGACCATATACCTGAGTTGAATGAACTTTTTGAACCTCAAAATACTACACGAGCTGGAGACTCTTCTGTGCCTTTATTTCTCAACATGATCACCCTCAGGCGTAACGCAGTTCTCCAGCGGTGCTGAAACGCCTTTATTCCAGTGGAAAATAACACTGCATTGCTACTCTAAACAGGCTTCTGCAGCTTTGATAAAGCCACTGTCATTGAGAAAATGTTTTGTCAAGTTTGGAACTAGGTGGAAGTTCGAGGTAGCCAGGTCCGGTAAGGTGGGGGAGGAAGAAACTGGAAGCCGCACTAGCGAATTGCTTTTTAGAGTATGGAAGGAACATTGTCGTTGTGGATAATGACTCCTCTCGTCAGAATTCCTGTCCTCTTTTCTCAAATATTTTCTTTGCGACATTTCCGTAGCTCGCAGTAATGCTTCCTGGCGATGGTTTGTTCGCTTCCAAGGAAATTAATCATCACCGTATCTCGCAAATTTCAAAAAAGCCGATGAGGTTAACTTTCTAGCTGACGGCGCGACCTGTTTTTTGGCGTAGCTGATGATATACCATTCCATTGCTTTGATTGTTCTTTTCTTTCTGGTTGACAGGGGTGAACCCAGCACTCATCCATAGTGATCAGTTGCGGATGAAAACAGTCGGCATCTGCCTCAAAAGTGCCAAATTGTTCTTTGAATGCGCTATTGTTTAGGAGTTAAGACGTGGCACCTATCGAGCAGAAACTGTGGAGTATCCTAACCCCTTTGTCTGAATCTTATCTGCTCGCTCCTGGGAGATGTCCAATCTCTGCTACCTGACGAGTTGTTGATCGGCGATCTTGCATGATCCTATACCCACTACTAGGTCAAGATTTTCCTTGGTGGTGGCGGTTGGTGGTCTCCATAACCAGGGCTCTCCAATACTCTCCTTGCTTCGCTTAAATACTTGCACCCAACGTTTATCTGTGGTATACGAAGAGGCACTCTCATGTAAAGTATTGTGCATGTCTTGGGGGATTTCAGATGGGAACATTGTTTTGAGCTAGAAAGATCTGAGCACTGCACGAAGCTCCAATTTCAGCAACATGCAGACCCCTGTTTACTTCAAGAATCTGCTGAAGTGAGAGTTAAATATATATTTGTCTAATATGGATAACGAAAAGTGGTGGACTATGAAAACCTAATTCTGCTTGCCTGGTTTCTGTGCCAGCCTCAAAACTTTTCCTTCAACCCACGTATGTAAAGTATATATATATGTATATATATGTATATATATATATATATATATATATATATATATATATATATACACATATATATATATATATATATACCCCATGATGAGGCTGATGTTGCATTCATAATGCTTCTTCACCGCAGTTGGGCTAAACCAACTTACACTTAAACTAAGTCTCTTTTTAAGCCGGATAAATTTCATTCCACTTCATTTGATTTGTTCTGCCTACCGGAATAATCTTCTATTAAATTTCCACGTTGCTTACGGTAATTGTGCTTGTCTTCGTTTATTTTATTGCGTTTGTAGCAGTTTCTGAGTCACTTCTGGACATTTTTTACTTATCGCGGATTCATTGCTAACCAACATACTTCATATGCTAATTTAGGGAAGAGTTATTTCTGCATAGCCGTATTCTTTAAGATATTTTATTCGTTACTGTTATTTCAAGTGATTTGCTGTTGTTTGACATCCCCGGTGCGGCTGCGCTTGATGTGCATGTTGACAAGGTGTCTACCTGTCTATTACCGACTACCTCGTCCATACTGTCTCTAGGAGGTAGTTGGTCGTTGTTGAAGGGGACGGGGTGCACGGTCCTTGTGGTCGTGCTAGGCTCGAAGAGTGGTTCCATGCACTCAGTGTGGAGCGGACTACGGTCTAGCCACCGCCTTGTGTGTGCTTGATTCCCAGATACAGCGTGCTTGTGAAGGAGTGTGGGCCGGCTCCGTTGATGAAAGGTGGCTCCCATCCACATGCCTCCCGGTCTTACTCCTTCGGTTTTACACCGGATACGGGGTATGTGGGTGGTACAGCGCAAGCCATCCATGGTCTCTCTGTAGTCGCAGGCGTGCTGTGGCTGGCCAGTGACAGGCAAATCCGAAACCGGATGCTGCCAACCATATATATATATATATATATATATATATATATATATATATATGTAAGGAAAAACGTGGAGTAAGCATGGGGCCAACATCATCAACGGCAGTGCATTAGCCACTCGAACTGATGCTTCGCTGCTGTACAACCACAGTGACCTACGAAACGAAAATAATAAGAGGTAAACAGAGGGACCTTATAAAACATTCAGGGTTAAGGTGCCTACACCTTATATCAATAGTATACCGTCACAAACAGCTGGCTGTCGTGCAAATATAAGGCTGCATCAACGAGACAGCTTCACGGCGGCGTTCACTACCCCGCCTCATAATCAACCATCACCCCGCAGATACCTTAGCACCAAACACAAGTTAAACAGGGAGTCCGCTTAGAAGACAGCGGCAGACGCTTCACCGGTGTAGACTGCGAACCATGTTCTGTAAAGTCTCGAGTCAAGCACAAGGCGAGTCACATGGACTCCAGCCTCGAAGGCGAGACGGACCGATGGCACTGAGTTGGATCATCAGTGACTTCATTTCCCGCTGCTAAGTCCACCTTTGTCCGCCTCGAGCGTTGCGCCACCCTACATCTGGCAGACTAAACAAGGCCCTTCTCGGTAAGCGATGACCGGGCATATGTAGTACGTGCCTTAGCGAACGCAACTTACTTGGTGCTACCAGTTATTGTAAGGAACTAGTTTGAGTATCACGGTCTAGCACTCGCGTACGCACTTCGTCGTTGCGGAAACGCTAGTGCCATCTGACACTAGCGTTGCTCCACCCCACATCCTCCTGGTTAACGGATACTTAAGTAGTTTGCCTAATGTGTGGTTTATAGAAGCCCCATCCATTGTTGTTGGTTGAATGACAGTGGTGAACTAATCATCACACCATATTACAGTTCACTTTTATTGCAACTAATATTGCTGCACGACGATTCTCATGCAAACTTACATCAAATTTTGTCTTAACACCCTGGCTCATTCTTTCCATTTTCGTCACTGATATAGACCTTCCTTTTATGGCTCATCTTCCGATTTTATCTCATTCGTTTTTTAGCAGCGTCTTTCAGCACAGTGCACTAGCTTGTTACTTTGTGTTCATGGTGTTCGGATCAAATAAACATCCTTTTTATTTGTCAGCGAAATAGCGAATTTTTCTTATCGCACTTGTCAACCCCATTTTAATTCAATTGATAGTCTACTTTGATATTTTGCATGGTCTTTTCGTTTACAAACGTAAGCTCCTCATCCCGTTACACCACTAAATAGTTATACACTTTTGTCTGGGCCACCGAACCATCCTTCGTTCAACTTAGCAATAAAACGGAATACCTCTTCGTTTAGCTTTTTGAACTGAATTCGCATAACGCTGATTCTTTCGGTGACACCAGCGGTTATCACTTTTCCCTCTTTCGATTTCTGACTCATCTAACTATTCTGTACTTCAGGTCGGCCAGATGATGAAGATCATTGAAGTCCTAGGCATGCCGCCTCGTTCACTGCTGGACAAGAGCAAACGATCTCACGTGTTCTTCGAACGTTCGAACGATTTAGGTTACGTTCCAAAGGTTAGTTTTGCACCTCTGTTGTTTCCACCGAGTTTTGCTCTGTATTCCCAACCCTCCCTTCCAGTACAAAAGCACTTTTTTGGATATTTTAGAATGGAGTATGGACGCTTTTTTATCCACTGATGTCTTATGTGCGTTCCAGCTTTGTCTCATTTTCCCGCTGTTTGTCACATGCCTTGTGTCCTTTGTTCATTGATCTGTTGATTCAATCGAGTGTGCATTGCCAGTCGCCTAGTCCTTACTGTGTGACATTATGCCATTGTAATGATTATGCCGTCCATCCACCGACACCAAAGTAAATTAACTTCAGCTGGGTTGCTACTAGCACTCAAGTATCACGGCCTGAAGTCAGGCCACCGGCTTTTCTGCCTAAGGTGGCTGAGGCTGCTGTCGTCTGTAGCATTTGAATTCGGTGAACGCTAGAAAGAAAAGGGTAATTAAACACTGTGAAAGCGAAGCGAGTTCTGCTGTCAACATAGGTACTAACTTCATTCGACAAAATCAGGTACATCTCGAATGTCATTAACAGTCTGCCATCATGCGAGGATCCACAGCATCACCAAGAGACAATTGGCCTCGTAGTCTGTGACGAGAGGATTGCGCCCCATAGCAAACATCACGTGACAACGAAGACCGAACAATGTAGTGATGGCCACTAAATCAAGCGAACGGGGATCCTCGGATATCCAGACGGTCAAGCCCAGACAATGCGTTTGTCAATGAGACACTTAGTGAAGTATGATTGCGTAACCCTGACTTACAACCCAGAATCTGCTTTACTCTGACGTGAACGCTGCAAAGCCTTACTCTAAACAAGAAGACGAGCAGATCGGTTTGAGTCCATGTGAGCTAGGTGCCAGTCTAGGACAATGATGATGAACAATTACGTACCGAACCAATTTTCTGCACAGTGAAAGCCACGCCTCCGTTCAAGAATGGTAGCTTATTCACAATGTTCGAGCTGATTTTTGGAGGACCACATGATGCATCAATTTGTCAAAAACTTAAGCATTTCTTTTACTTCATCAGTCAAATTGTACTTCGAATACCTGCCAGGCCCAGCGCGCTGTATCTTACTATGAATGCTTACTACAATCAGTAACCCTACCAGTGAAGGAGTGTTTCAGATCGGGGGTCAACACATCCGGCTTGTTTTCGTGCAGGCAATCTCGGTAATCCCCCCCTCGTGCCGCTATTGCCGGTTGCTACTGGTAACCAAAAAACTTATAACTCACCAGTAAATTTTCGAGGAGGTTCGTCAGGACTACGTCAGACCGTCCCACGTACTTCCAAAATGCGCCTGTCTCCAATTTAGTCCTGTGGGAATTTCTTAACAGCACGCATTCCACGACTCGTATTTTGTATGGTGGTGGAGCATGAGCTTGCTAATTCGCAGCTAATAATCAATCATTCCGACCCACCGCCATCACTTATGAACTAGTGGCATAAACCATCAAATTTCAAGTACACCGGTGGTTGTGTAGAATGCGCGTTGTTAACAGAACGAAATAAGCGCTTGGCACTTTTTCGGATGTGCGTGGAGCCGTTTGACTTATTGCTACTAATGTCTTCCAAATGTACACTAAACTTTATCGCCATGGGCGCTTTCCTTTTGTCTGCTTGATATGACCGGTTTTTGATGTACTTATTATTCTTGTTATAGAAGAACATAGTTACACAGAACGCCACACACAACGGATGCTAATTAGCACTTTCCACAGATGGCTGTCTGGTGTTGTCCACCGAAAAACACTACACCTCACGACCGGTTACAAACCCAACAGGTAACGGACATAAGCCAAAACATCTACCCCTTAGCCACCGAGTCAAATGGATCAAATCGGACTTCAATGCGAATCCTGGTCTACGCGTCTCAATCCATTAACACAACAAGAAACCGGTCACTCTTTTAATCACGTCTGCTCTGTACGTTATTCTGGATAACGACACTGATGCTGGACCATGGCTTGGAGTACTGGCCACATGTTTTCTGACTTTGTTCGAGATTCTAGATAGAAATATATTCATCTAAGCGAGAGTTGCCTTACCCGGCCGACTTGCACTTAAGGAACAGTGTTTGATGAGGTTATAGCACGTCGATCGTGCGCTATATATCTGGTATGATGCTAGACGGCCAACCACAGGCACTCAGTAAAACACAAAAATATTAAGCTAGGAATATGGTTTATTGAACGGGAGCAAAGCTAGCTAATGCTAAACATAGAGCACCAGAGGGAAGCTAGCTAGGGAAGATGTAGCCATGCGTCGAGTGCGTGGACGAGCGTCGTTCGTAGTTCGATCAGCGCACTTCAAGGGCGGATGTCGTATTGGTGTTTCAAACAAACGGGAACTACGTTTCGATAGGCAAACCGCCTTTATTCTCTATTACATTGGGAAAATATAATTTTAATATATTTTATAATACTTTACATAGTCAAACGGGAGAATCTCCAGCTCAATACAAGATGCTTCATCGAACACCTCGCGTAGATTGAAGTACATAGTTATCTGAGTAAAGTAGGAATCAATCATGGTTGTCTCGTCTGGAAATCGATGCCATTGCGCTGTACCTGATTAGTGACCTTAACCTTGTTAGTGTGGCTCTTTGACGAGCTGCCTTGACGCCAGGAGTCTCAATAGTTTGCTTATTGTGAGGCAAAAAATGCCCACATCTCACCACATTGCCGACCAAGTCAGCTTTGTGCTTATTCTTTCGTTGTTTTCGGCACTTCTGAATCAGTTGTCTACTGCTTGTTCTTCAGCAGTACTTTTCTTCCCTCTTATTTTACTTATTGTTGTTCGCCACAACTTTCTCTGGCATATGCATCATTCCCAACGGATGTCCCGCACGTTTCTTTACTAAGGCCCACTCTCTCCTGTTTTCCTTATCAGATATCGTTTCTGCTCACAGCACGTCAGGATTTCGTGTTCCATCGTTCTACCTTTGTCTTACACCTTCCTGTTGGATGTTTCACCCCAGCTTGGCACACTTTCCTAGTTACCACGGAGTACTTGAGTAGTCCGTTATTAAAGCAAGTGTAACTCAACACCTGTGCAGCTCCATCGGAATGCGATCAAAATAATTCAAATAAAAACGGTGATTTGTCGACATTGACCTTTTTTTCATTTTGTGTTCTATCGAGCGCATTCCTAACTTGCAGTAACAAGGGACTCACAGATATAAGATATCACTCTGTCAGTACGCGCTCCTTCTCTGGATCTATCATCAGGTAAATGTGCATCAACACTTAAACTTGCACTGAGTTTGCTTTCGCTATATGCTCTGGAAGACCGTTCCAAAAATTGATCCCTTGCCGCTCGAAGCCATTCACAGTGTCGCCCACTTGGCCGATCGGCAACATGGACTCCATGCTTCGGACCCGTTTCCACTTCACATCTCTTGCTGTGAGATTGCTTTGGTCGCGTAACTTGGGCCAAATTCCCCCATTGTCTATTTGCTTGATGATACCACTGGCCTCACTTGGATGCCTTCCCTCGTTTCTTCTGTACTGCTCTGCGTACTGCAGCCGATTCCTAGCGATTCTCTCCGTATTATTCGTCGCAGCTTTTCTACCATCGAGCCCCGCACCCAATGAACCACTCTGTAGTTGGCTAGACATCAGCCTCAATATTAGTGTAGTGCCCTATCATCAGCAACCAGGACGGCGATTATTTTTCTCCGTCACGTAGATCTGCTATGTCATCCACCCGAACCGCATCCAGTTCTCTTTGAATTTTGCGACTAATTCATTCAGCGGTGGTCATCCGCTTTTACCACAAAATACTGACTGGTAGATACTCATTCAGACAATACTCGCTACACCCCAAAACCGGTTCTGTTTCATCTCTTAATACCTAAGCCACAATTCTAATGTCATCCAAGATTTCCATCCACTCTGATTCATGCAATTTATCAACTATTCTCCAATCGCTGAAGTACTGTTACTTTTGATCCGCCTACTGCAAATGCGGTCCCATTGACCTAATTCACCATGTTCGTTTCGAAGTGAATCATGGTTCCGAGTGACCTTGCGTGTCTCAATCCATTCACAATAACAATACTTGAAAATTAACCCCTCGGTTAGCCATTAACTGTTCTGATGAGCATTATGCGCCAGGGGATGGCGAAAAGGTCTCGGTTGACAATGTGGTAAGATGTGGGCATCTTTCGCCTTACAATAAGCAATGGGAGAACTACTAGACCAACAGATCTACTGAGAGTCCTGATGTCAAGATAGTTGGTCAGAGTCACACCAAGAAGGTTAAGGTCATTGCTCGCTTACAGCGCAATGGCATCGATTTCCAGATGAGATAACCGTGACTGGTCCGTACTCTACTCACGTAACCAGGTACTTAAATCTACGCCGGGTGTTCGACGAACCACCTCATCAAACACTGCTCCTCAAGTGCAACTCGGCCGGGTACGGCAACTCGTTAGATGAATATATTTCTATCTAGGATCTCGAACAAAGTCAGAAAACATGTGGCCAGTACTCCAAGCCACGGTCCAGCACCAGTGTCGTTATCCAGAATAGCGTACAGAGCAGACGTGATTAAAAGAGTGATCGGTTTCTTGTTGTGTTAATGGATTGAGACGCGTAGACCAGGATTCGCATTGAAGTCCGATTTGATCCATTTGACTCGGTGGCTAAGGGGTAGATGTTTTGGCTTATGTCCGTTACCTGTTGGGTTTGTAACCGGTCATGAAGTGTAGTGTTTTCCGACGAGCAACAACTATCTGCGTCACCAGCTGTTGGCCCTATGATTGAATTGATCAAGGTTCGCTTCAGTGTGAATTACGGTCCACATTGAGATTGCTTTTCGCAATCCATCTGCACAGCATGTACTTCAAAATGACGCTCCCATCACTTTCCACAGGATTAACCAAAGGATCTATCTCCCTCACTGGATGAGTGCAAAATGTGCTCAATAATCCAGCAATTCGTGCACTTTTAATCGCCGCGCTTACTTTCCCCTACTTTTTGAAAATCGGCTGCTGCTGTTGCTTAATGTGTTTTGTGTAGCTAACTGTTGCGTTCACTGACTGTCCCTTCGTCATTTTCCCGCTGCTTTCAGGTTGCCTGCCAGCCACCTGGAAGCCGCCGTCTTTCCGAGATTCTCGGGGCGAGTACCGGAGGGCCTCGTGGTCGTCGTGCTCAAGAACCCGGTCATGGCCCCAGCGATTACAATGTGTTCATGGAATTTGTCCTACGAATGCTGACTTTTGATCCGGACAAACGCATTCGACCCGCCGGTGCACTGGCTCACAGCTTCTTCCGACGTAACAACACACCCACTGCATCCTCGGGTCTCGACGTGTCGCAGCATGTGAGCAACCTGAGATGCGTGAACGCCGCAATGGCTCCAGTTAGCCAGTGCGATGTCAATCCAACTCTTCCTGGTAGGCTGCACGATGT
>CALYDF020006361.1:0-13494 GCA_944474145.2 Dicrocoelium dendriticum
GTTAAGCAATGTGCGGAGCCTAAGGAATAACATGTGTGCGATAGGTCTGCTTGTAGATGGGTCTCATCTTGATATACCTGCATTCACTGAAACGTGGCTGTCTCGGGACATCACGGACGGTGAAATACATCTGTCTGGTTACGCACCATTTAGATGTGATCACTTCGACGGCTGACAAGGCGGGGGCGTTGTTATTTACGTTAGGTGGGAACTTGACGTTTCACGTACCTACATATTTCAGTCGGCAGATAAAACTGTCGAAGGGCTGTCGGTAGTGATTAACACTTCCTCAGCTCAACTTACAGTTGTACTTATGTATAGAAACCCTGGGAGTGCCTCCAAAGAGGTGCTTGATTTTATTCGCACTTAATCCAAAAACCAGTGTTTGGTACTGGAGGATTTCAATCTGCCAGACGTTTGCTGGGCGGATCCTTCTTGCAACTCGGCAGATGGTACTTTCGGGGCAGATATACTTAAGCTTACGCTACAAGTATGGTTGCATCAGTTAGGGGACCTCCCCACTAGGTACATGGACGCCCAGCTCCAGTCTATTATGGATCTGGTGTTTGCCAAGTCTTTGGCCTTCGTAGGGGACGGCACTCAGGACTCACCCTTGGGTGCTAGTGATCGTGTTTTTTATCGTTCAGGTGTACTCTGACCAGGGGTCACCAGGGCATTGCTAAGCCATTTCCAAGCATATGGCGTGCTAACTATCAGATAATGCGTACCAAGGCTGCTGGGATGCGTTGCGAAATCTCGATGGTTAATTCGTTTCAGGCGCCTGGGATAAATTTAAATCTCATCTCACGGAAGTGTCCACTCCCTACATCCCACTTGCGAGGAGCAAGGAGACAGGGCGCGGCCGCCCTGGATAGATACCATTGGTAAGTACCTGCTCCAGAAACGCCCTAGGTGCTGGAGGACCTACTGCACGGCTCCCTCAATTAGCAGCTGTGATAGATACCGCGAGGCTAGAAATAGGTGTGAACAACACTTAAGGAAAGCTCGGCTGGTGTACAAAATGGAATTAGCTGATGGAGCTTCGGAAAATCCGAAGATCGCTTATGTTAAGAGACGCTGTGGTTCAACTTCGGTAATCCCAACTTTGATGCGGGCCGATGGAACTCGTGCTTATGCGGACTCAGATAAGGTTCGCGTACTTGGGAAACAGTATGAAGGGGCTTTCGTACGTGAGGCCGCGTTTACTATTATTGAACTTGTCCCCAGAGTACCTGAGGGTTCTTATTTAGCTGATTTTACTGTGGTGGAAACGCGAGTCCTTAAACTGCTGCAAGAACTGAACCCATTCAAAGCAGCTGGACCTGATTCAATTCATCAGGAGCTTCTGCATGGTTTGGCGGTAACTAACTGGACTGCTGACGATGGTGTTTCAGAAGTCACTTGACAGCTGTACATTACCTTCCGAATGGAAGGAGGCTGTCATCTGTCCTATCTTGAAAAATGGCAACAGGAGTCTGTCAGCCGATCATAGGCCAGTTAGTCTGACTAGCGTCGTGGTCAAACTGCTTGAAAAGCTGGTGAGAGATACGTTGGAAGTTCACCTGAATAGATTTAATCTACTCAGTAGTGCACAACATGAATTCCGGAAGGGGTTTTCGTGTTTGACGAATTTGTTGGTTGCTCGTGAAGCTTGGGCCGAGGCGCTGAACAATAGCCACATAGTGGATGTGCTTTTCGTAGACTTCTCGAAAGCATTTGATAAGGTACCCCACTTGAGGCTATCGCAAAAGCTGAGGTCCTAGGGCGTATCTAACCGCGCCCTTCACTGGGTACCTTCGTTCTTGCAGGGAAGAGAGCAGTATGTACGTGTGGGTCGCAGCTTATTCTTTAAGCAAGCGGTCCGTAGCGGTGTCCTACAGGGCTCGGTCCTTGGACCGATGCTTTTCTCCATATACGTAAACGATCTCCCTGGAGAGCTTGGGGCACCATCCCTATTTTTCGCTGATGATCTTAAGCTATGGAATGTTGTAAATGTTACTGGGGCGCTGAGACCCTACAACATGCACTGGACAGACTCTGGGACTAGTCTACTTTGTGGCTACTGCCCATAAATCAGGCTAAGTGTTCCGTCCTTCAGATATGAATAACTTCCCCTTCGAGCTACGTATTCGGGGGTCGTACGCACCTTATCTTCAACCAGGTAGACCTCGTCTTTGCATTCTGGTGACAAATGGAAGAAGGCCGCAAGCAGGGGTTTCAGAATGTTGTGGTTAATATGCCGTTCTTTCGGGGTCTTAACTGCCAACATATTTGTGAAGCTGTTCTCAGCTTTCTTCTGGCCCCATCTGGAATACTGCGTCCAGGCGTGCTTGCCCTGCCCTGTTCGGGACAAAATGGAGCTCGAGAGGGTTTTGAGAGTAGGTACCAAATTGGTCGAGGGATTACGGGGGCAACCGTACCCCGAGCGTCCACTTAGCTTGAGTATGTATTCAGTCCACTACCGATGGCTTCGAGAAGACCTAATCCTTACTTACTGCATTTTAACAAGTAAGGTTGGACCGGACTTGAGCTTGCCTGCTTGCCTAAAGCTGCTGGTAAAAGTAACTTACCTGCTTGTCTGATATTGTATTTTTGAAATCGCGATGAAAGAAAGCGAAATTTACAACTAACATATTTTACTAACTACCATTTTCTGTACATACGTACGCATAAAGCGACCTACACACATCTCTTTTAAATCCAGTTATGAAAGCATAACTATTTAGCCTGGTGTACCGGAACACGAAGTCCCTCCAGGCCAATTTTTCATGTCAAAAATTAGCCACTTTCGCCATCCTGATCGAGCTGTTAGCTGAAATAACGTGGAGAACAGTGTTTGAATAAATCCTGAAACGAAATTTGACTATGGTCAAATTTTCTATGATCCAAGATATCTTGGATCGAATAAAGTGGTACTGGCCAAAACGTCTTTGGCGCTTACTGATAATCTTTTCGGTTGTTCCCAGTTTTAATTCCGTTTCGCACCCTGTTTTGCCTTTTTATTGCGGTCGTTTTCCTATTGTATATGTGTTATAATTCTACTCTCTTTTCCACATGAACATGGCTGTCCCGCTAAACACCGAGACGGATGGACCTATGGGGTCCTTGTTCGACGAGCCTACTGCAGCTTGCGAACAGCTTAACTGTTCAGGGCCAGTAATAGATTTACTTGGCCGTATGCAGTGTGACGTCTGCTGCCGCTGGTATCACGAAAGCTGTGCCGGCCTACAAGCTGACCGGTACAAAATGCTATCGTCAAGCGTTCACTTACTTTTCAGCTGTGCTGAATGCTGCGCTCAAAGATCGACGCGCCCGGCCACCACCGGTGTTAAGCTTTCAGCGCTGGCTTCAAGGTTGGCGGATGTTGCGAAGGCGGTAACCAAACTCGCCTCTATTGCATCGCTCGATACAAAGATGGATTTGTATTTAAAACCCCTGATTGAAGACACTACAATAGACGGCAACATTGCTGACGATCCATCCACTGGAGTCTGTCACTCGGTCATGAAATCGCACATCCTACCGGCCAATCCAGTTAGCATGGCTGGCTATCCTCATGAGCCGATCAAAGTGAAAAGAAATAGGGTGCGAAAATGCCAAAAGCTCTCTGCTAAATTCAGAGAATTATTTGTTAAGGAATCAAAAAGATGACGTATTTTGACAGTCATAAAGTTGTCTGACGAATGTGCACAGAACCTTCCGAAGATGCTGACCGTCTAGGCCACCGAACAGGCTGGCTAGCCGAACAGCCTCCTCGTGGTGTCAGCTGGGTGGTTCGGGTTTTTCCCGTTCCAGCGAAAGGTTCGGCGGCAGTGTTCCAGGACGTGGTGGGTTTCGCCTGGCAAGCGTTATCCCCATAAAAGTCACAAAAGTCTGCTTAACAATACTATGACGTTGCGGTCGTGACTCGCCACAAACTAAAGTCACTGCCCCGTGGATATCCGGATAATTCGCTCCAAACCACGGACACCAATCTCCTACTCGCATATTGATGACAATATCAAACAAGGAAGATTGGAGCAGCACAACTCTAAGCACAAAATACACAGCTACATACACCCACGCACAAAACGACATACATACATACATATCCCTACACAAACACAAATTGATTTGGCAAACGTATCGGGGTTTTGCGCATTCTTGATCATGAATCGTCATGTCAAAATGATCATGCCTGTAAAGGCGTGTCTCAACTTGTTGAGAATAAAAGATTTATTCTGGCGAATTGCTGGCAACTGCTCAATGCGATCCAAGGTCAACGGCCCTGCCCCAGTGAACCAAAATACGAAGCGTCCTAGATCTGCTCGTAAAATTTCGAAGGGGCTTGAGGTTCCAGGACGCCGGAGAAAGAGCGGAAAACCTACGCTACTGTTGCTTCGACGTCATTTGTGAAGAGTTAGTGGCTTAGTAGGTTACTACTCGACTAGCCGGCGGATTGAAAATATCAGAAGGTGTGCACTAACAAAAATGCAGTATAAGCAATGAGGCGTGTTCTTTGCGTATCAGTACAGTCAAGATATAAAAAGCAGAGGCCGGCCCTAAGAATACAATGTACGAAATAGAATTTAATAGTGTCACTCAAAAGTAATGTAATGAGAAATTGTTGACGTATCTCAGGGCACAAATCATCTTCGTGGGGAATTGCAGGCCGCGGCCATTCCGGTCGTGTAATGATTGTCTTGTCGTCGTGGGCGTAGCGCTTTTCGTGACGGTTGTCAAAGCACTAGTCGGAACGGTCGTGTGGCGTTCGTTGTACGGGAATAACACTGTAGTCGGTCGAGAGTAATTTTTGTCGATGTACCATACTGTTTGTTTACTTCTTCGTTCGGGCGTTCAAACATGTGGGCCGTACGTGGTACGATGTGTGACTGTAGGTCAAGGGGAATTTAATTACACAATGTGAGAATATGGTATCCAAGACAATCTCTATAATACTGAAACAGTTTTGTTATGTTGGCCTCGTTTGTGATGTAGGTCAAGCGAGACTTAATTACACGATGTGAGGATGTGGTATCCAAGGCAATCTCGATAAGGCTGTAGTAGTTTTGTTATGTTGACCTTGGATTTAATTACAGGTGCACCTGATAATAAAACCATCCGTTCCGAAGCTAGTGGAATGGAACACAATTTCATGTAGAATGCGATCTCACAAGTGAGACGAAATAAAACTTCATATGGGGTGTTATCTCACTATACCCTCCTTCTTGAAATTGCAGAAACGAACGAATAAAAGTATGCATCGGAGCCTAAGTTGTGTCGGCCTGCAACAAAACGGTTAGGCCAATGTACCTGTCTTCCAGAACGCGTGCTGCTTTCTTGATTTCGTCCCGGAATTGTGGGTGGTCGTGTATT
The DNA here is from genome assembly GCA_944474145.2 of Dicrocoelium dendriticum. Taxonomy (NCBI): domain Eukaryota; kingdom Metazoa; phylum Platyhelminthes; class Trematoda; order Plagiorchiida; family Dicrocoeliidae; genus Dicrocoelium; species Dicrocoelium dendriticum. Next base: position 5,356 of record CALYDF020006361.1, read on the forward strand.
GTCGATCGTCGGCGTCTTGGCCTTGTCAGTGCGTGTTGGATCATTGTCCGTGTGGTATGTCTCCACTAATTCCGTATACGCCTGTTTCAAACGGTCTATGCTGATGGTATCAGGTTTGCCGCGCCATAGAATGGTGAAGTATTTCGCTTGGCGTTAAAATACCGGAAATGTGCTCTCATAAGGAGGTTGTAAAGGTTGTTTCACCCGAACAGTGCGAATGAAAACATGGGTGAAGGTCAAAAGTTCTGGAGGAAGGTGGGGTAGTTTTGTTGTGAAAGTGGATGCGCAGTATTGTAGTTTGCTTATGTGCGTTTTCAGAGGAGTCACATACGTTGGAGGATCACTGAGTACTGCTGTGTCGGGTGTGAAAAGTTGGCCTGGTATAGTAATGTTGTGCCAAAGACGAACTCAGTCGGTGAACAGTTCAGTGCTGTGCGAAAAATCGTGCGTATGTGAAGTAGGATGAGTGAGAGTTGTTCTGTCCATCTAGCTGAATCACCGTTTACTTTGAGAGCGGTTTTTAATTGTCGATGAAAACGTTCGACTAAACCGTTCGCTTGTGGGTGATAGGCCGTTGTACGTATATGTTTGCATCCGAGTAGTTCGATTAGTTGCTGAAAAAGATGTGACTCGAATTGTGAACCTCGATCAGTGGTTATGTAGGAAGGGACACCGAAAATGGCAGTCCAACTGGTAATCAGTGCGCGAGCAATAGTTTCTGTAGATGTGTTTGCAATAGGAATGGCTTCAGGCCATCGAGTGAAACGGTCTATACAAGTCAGGATGTATGAAGTTCCGTTTGAATGGGGTAGTAAACCAATTATATCAATATGAATATGGTCGAATCTGCGATCACGTTGTGCGAAAGTACCATTAGCAGAGTGCGTATGTCAAACGACACGGTATGCAATGGTTAGCCCATTTGCGTATGTCCACGTTCATATTCGGCCAAGCAAAACGTTGCGCTATTAAACAAAGAGTCGCGCGGATTCCAGGGTGAGAAACGTTATGAAGTGCGTTAAATATTTCTCTACGCATAGGTTTGGGTGCCCATTGTCTGGGGTTATTTGTCGCCATATCACAGTCAATTGTACCTGGTGCCGAAGGTATCGAAAATGGTCGTATCTTCACTGATTATGATTGCTTATCCGTATGCTTCGGTAGTGGCATAGCGTTCTGCAGTTGTGCCATGCGCTGGAAATCGATGGAGGATATACAGGCGATCTCGTCGACAGCCGGTCGGGACAAGTTATCCGCTACAATATTATTAGCACCAGTTACGTGTCTAATGCCGCACGTGAACTGTGAGATGTAATCGAGATGACGAATCTCACGAAGTGAATAGCGGTTGGACTTAGCAAGAAAGGCGGAGACTAACGGTTTGAGGTCAGTAAAAACACAAAACACACGGCCTTCAAAAAAATGTCGGAAGTGCATAATAGCTAGATATATGTCTAAAAGTTCCCGGCCAAAGGTGCTATCGTGTGTTTCCGTCGTCGTCAATTAGTTTGAGAAGAAGCCAATGGGTTGCAGTTGATTATTAACGTATTCGTTAAGGACTGCTCCGACGGCTGTATTAGAAGCGTCGGTGTGAGGAGACAAAGTTGCGTCCGGAAGGATATGATATAGATTAGACTGATTTTTAAGAGCGCTTTCTATTTGCGTAAAAGCTTGCGCAACGGCATCGGACATTTCAAAATGTTTCTGAGGTTCAAACAAGAAATTTGTTAGAGGAGCTACAATCTCGGCTGCATGCGGGATGAAACGTTGGTAATAATTAATCTTTCCCAGAAACATCTTTGATTAGCGGAAGGATGTCGGGGGAGGATACGTTGTGAGCGATAACGAGTTGTGATCTGTTGGTGTCAGACCGGTGCTATTGATTTGGTGACTATCACAGCTGGATTCTAACCGCAATTACGTATTTCAACTCGTATCGAATAAGCAGGAAGACGCGTCAGTCTGGCGCACAGTGTACTGAACACTTGACGGCTTACATGTGAGCACGGAACGTTAGGGTGTGTCCTTGAGTGCGCGTGTGCGTGCTTATCTACGTTTGTGTAGGGCCAATCAGGTTCACGGTCATAGTGAGCGATCATTGGTTAAACACGTAACAGTCCTCCTTGTTTTGGTTGACGTTACAGTCATGGCTGAAACGTTCGATCCGTTTGCGAATCCGGGTCGATCGGCGTAATTGAGTTTCCCCTGTTGTTCTCTGTTCGTCGTGCTCTGCAGCTTGCTCTGCGATCTCCGAGTGTGACTGACTCACGGCAGGTGTGTCAGTGCTCCTGAGGCGTACATGATCTGAGTGCCGGCGAACAACCCGGCCGTCCGGAAGCTGCAACTCGTTTTGACTTCCTGAAGAATCGAGCACAGTCGCCGGCTGCCAACATTGTTCATGCGGTAACCTGGTGTAAACAGGTTGATGGCCTTGAAATATAACTTACGGCTTTGGTCCCTCCGAAGACACAAACTTTTCTGACGCTCCTGTACTTCAACACGCGGGTTCGGGAACAACAAATGAAGCCTCGTTCTCATATTTCTGCTGAAAATCCATTCCGCCGGGGATTTCCCGGTAGCCTCAGTGGGTGTAGAACGGTAGGAGAATAGGAGCCGATCCAGCTTTGTTCGCAATGTTCCCTTTCGCTGCTTTAGTAAGCCTTGTTTCACAGTTTGTACTGCACGCTCCGCTAATCCGTTTGATGCTGGGTGATACGGGGCTGATTTAAAGTGTTGGATTCCGTTGTTGGTGACAAATTTACCAAATTCGGCACTGGTAAAAGGCGAACCATTGTCTGCACAAATGGTTTCCGGAATGCCAAACGTAGCGAAGGACGAGCTCATTTTAGTGATGGTGGATTCGGCTGTCGCCTGGGTAACTGGATGTACGTCAATCCACTTAGAATGTGCATCAATAAGTAGAAGAAACGTGGTCCCATCGATCGGTCCGAAGTAGTCGGCCTGGATACGCTGCCAGGGCTTGTCGGGCCAACGCCAAGGGTGTATTAGACCTGGCGCCTTGCTCCGCTGATACGCCTGACAAATATCTCAATTCTTCAGTAAGTTCTCTATGTCTGAGTCGATGTTGGGCCACCAGCAGTACCCTCTCGCTAGTGCCTTCCTCCTCGCCACACCTGGATGAGCATCATGAAGCTCTTTAAGGATCTGTGAACGCGCCTTGATGGGAGGGACTAGACGAGAGCCCCAAAAACACAGCCGTCGAATAGACTCAGTTCGTTCTTCCGAATCATAAACGGTTGTAATTCAACTGTCCCTTCAGGAGACCAACCCATGTTCAAAAAGCGCTTCACCATTGATAGCACGGGGTCTCGATCCGTCCATTGACGGATTGTTGAACTCCGTATCGGTGTTGTGTCTAGATGTTGCATTAGATTAACCAGTTCAAACGGAGGGTCGTGTTCATGTGCAGTTTCCGTGATCGGCAGACGGCTGAGTGCATCAGCTGTGCAGTTGCTGACGCCGGTAATATAAACAATCTTGTAAGTGTAAGCACTCAAGGATATAGCCCATCTTTGCATCCTCGGTGATGCCATTTTTTGTATACCTTTGGTTTCCCCAAACAAGGATATCAATGGTTTGTGGTCTGTAGAAGCTCGAAAACGTTTCCCCATACATACTGATGAAACCTCTTAACTCCAAAGATAACGGCTATCCCTTCCCTGTCCAGTTGTGAGTAGTTCTTCTCCGCCGTCTGTAAGGTGCGCGATGCATATGCTATGGGACGTAAATTACCATCGTCCATGCGGTGGCACAGGATAGCCAGGACCCCCCAATGGGACGCGTCGCACTGAAGTATGAGTGGCTTGTTAGAGTCATAATGGACTAACGTTGGTGGCGAAGCAAGAGGTTGTTTTGCTTTATTGAAGGCACTTTTTGACGGGAACCCCAACACCACGGTGCATTTTTGTGTAACAGCACATTTATTGGCGATAGAACCGTCGATGCATTAGGCAGGAAACGGCGATGCTGAGATAGCATTCCTAAGAACAAACGGTGTTCATCACAACTCTTTGGCTCTGGGCTTTCTAAAATAGGTTTAACCTTGTCATTTAAAACATGTAAACCGTGTTTATCAAGCCGGTATCCAAGGTAACAAACGGAAGGTGAAAGGAACTCACATTTAGACCTTTTTAATCTGAATCCACTACGCTCCAAACGCTCCAGCACGGCCGCGAGTGTTCGAAGATGCTTTGTATCCGAGCGTTTAGAGATAAGAATATCATCCAGATAAGCACACGCAAAAGGAATGTTCTTCACTTGGTCGTCAATAATTCTCTGAAATATCCCGGGGGCGGAATTAATGCCAAAAGGGAAATGAGTATATTGAAATAGTCCCATGTGCGTGGTGATGGTAGTAAGTTTCCTCGAAGTTTCATCGAGCTCTATCTGCGAGTATGCATGACTCAGATCGAGTTTGGTAAACTTTTCACCACCAGCTGGTGTTGCATACAAGTCATCAATACGTGGCATGGGGTACCAGACCAGCATGGATGCTTGATTTATGGTTATCTTGTAGTCACCACAAATCCGTACGGAGCCGTCCGGTTTGGTTACTGGCAAAATTGGAGTTCCCCAGTCAGATAAGTGTACAGGAGTAATAATATTTTGAGTCTGTAGGCGGTTCAGTTTCTCTTCAACTTTAGGCCTCATAGCGTATGGTAGTGTGCGCGCCTCAATGAATTTTGGTCGAGCGCCTTCCTTTAGTTTTATCGCAGCCTGAAATTCTTTCAACTTCCAAAGCTCCTCGGAAAAAAGCAGCTGAATGTTGTTTAAGTAATGTTTCAAGTCCGGAGATCTCGGTGACTAATTTTACCACATTTATTGTATCCGGGAAAGCACGTATCCTGTCTCCTCCAAGGACATTTGGACGATCATCGGGGATCACATATACAGGAAGTGTGCGTATTTTGTCGCCATACTGTGCCTTCACGAAACATTTACCAAGGACACGTATAGGTTCACCGGTGTATGTGCGAAGAACAGAATTGCAAGCGGATAAGTTTGGGAGCGTTTTTACAGCGTTTTCCCGGATTATCGTCACGGATGCTCCTGTATCGATTTTCATCTGTACCTTTTGTCCTTCAATGTAAAGCTCTAGAGTGTATGGCGCCGGCTGCATACTAGAAACGGAATTAAGCCAAATGGAATGTAATTCAGGGTCGCTACCATCAGACTCGTCCACAGTTTTTATGGGGTTCGCTCCTTGATAAGCCCCACCTGAACGTCGCTTGACCGATCTACACACTCGCGCCAGGTGGCCCACCTTCCCGCAGTTTCGACATACTGTCTTCTGATGCCGGCAGTCGGATGGACAACTGTGCTGCTCACCACAACGATAGCACACAAACAAATTGACGCCAGTGGGTGGCTTTGGTTTTGGTGTAGTGTTAATCTATCGCAGCACATCTGACGAGTCCTTCAGCGTAAATGTTGCGAGTTGTTGTGTAAGGTGTTCCCTCTGCCGGGCAATCGAGCAGGCCGTCTCCCAGGTCAGTGAACAATCATCTTGTGAAAGGAGCTTCTCCCGCGTGCTCTGGTCTGAGATGCCGGCTATCAAACATTGGAGTAACATGGACTCTTCAAACCTCGTTGGATCGACTTCATTGTATTTACAATCAGGGGCTGCTTGTAGTACACGAGCGACGAACTCGTTCACAATCTCATCTGGTTTCTGGCAGCGTTTCGAAAAGTAGTATCTAGCCGTAAAAGCATTCTGACAAACACCCCAAATAGCACTGAAGGTTTCCAAAGCGCCGGTTATCGTAGAAGAGATTTGATCAATACGAAGTGCATCGAAATACCTTTGACCCTCATCTCCAAGAAACTGTCTCAAGAGCTTCACTTTGTTTTTCTCAGTAAGAGATACTGCTGGATTCAAGATTGGAAGCAATTCCAAGTAATCCGTAAAGGTTTTCCGCCATCTGTGCCACGAGTCCAGGGAAGGTTTGTCGGTAGAGCACGACCAGAAGACCGGTGGAGTATTTGTCATGGACATGTTGACCTCGTCGCCATATATCATAGCTGGACACTAAACGCAAGTACGTATTTCAACTCGTATCGAATAAGCAAGAAGACGCGTCAGTCTGGCGCACAGTGTACTGAACACTTGACGGCTTACATGTGAGCACGGAACGTTAGGGTGTGTCCTTGAGTGCGCGTGTGCGTGCTTATCTACGTTTGTGTAGGGCCAATCAGGTTCACGGTCATAGTGAGCGATCATTGGTTGAACACGTAACAAAAACTGATTACCCCCGAGGCATACAGTTAAAGATTTTCGCAAAATTCTGGACGACGTCTCAGCAAGCAATATGCAACCAGCAGTCACAGAGCTAGCATTGCACGTCTTTTTTCAATTGAAGTGATGTAGTTACAGCAATCTAAACGCTTGGATACAATGATTTAGTCATCGAGACTGTGCTGGACAAACACAACTGTCGCACTCTTTGGAGACTTTTGAAGTACTTATGTGGCCAAACGTTTAGCGACTTGTAAGGATAACGTCTGTGCCTAAGAACGACCCACAAGTATGGTCTAATGGCATGTATTTCGGTGATGTTGAATGTCTTGGAAATTACTTACTCCTCACATTTTCGCGTGCATCAAAGCTGACGATTTTTATCAGTTCGCATACAGACATGACCACTCCACACTAGAAAGTGTACCGAATCTTGTGCATTCCATGGCGTCCTGCAATGGATGAGATATGCAGGACAGCACGTTCTGCTGTTTCTCGACTACACGGTTGCTTTCCGGGGGGCATTGACAGATCAATCCTGCTCAACCAGCTGTTGCAAATACAGGTTTCAATAAGTTTTTTGCAGCGTGCTTAAAATTCACTTCGCATACCACATTCAATTCTGCAGCATATTTTAGTCTTGGTGTTTTACAAGGAGCCATTCTTTCATTCGCTCCATTTTCTTTATACATTAAAAACCCCATACCATCTATCCTTAGTGCAATCATTGGATGCATTACTTCAACCGTCGGGACATCTACTTTTCAAAATGGTCTAGACGAGTTTGGTCATCGTCCCGATCCCTCATTTTGCACACTAAATGTCCTGACGTAGCATTCTCGTTTTTCCGAACTGACAGGTAACTGGTTGTTTTGGACTGCACTTCTCCATCTGGCAGTGAGCGACCAGTTCATTACCCAGCTCTTCAGGGTATTAACCCTGTCCGCACATTTGGATGGTCGGCCGTCCCATTTGAGCGTGTCTTAACACACTCGCAAAGGCAAAAGTTAAAAATGTAACTAACCGGCCGTGGTAAGTGCAGATATGTTGTTAAATAACATTATACATCTTTACCTCACCGCCGTATTTTACCCCAAAAGCTTTAAACTTGTAGTCCGAATGGTAATTGTCCCTCAGTGTGCGTGACCTTTGAGCGCCATGAGTGACCAACTTTATGCTCATGACCGTCCCAATTTGAGAAATTTGGGACGAATTTCGGTCACTGGAAGCATTTTTGGTCTGGCTTATCGGACTGTGTTATTGCCGTAGTTGCAATTTGGAAATCGATTTCGGCTTATTGTTGATGGGATTTGCAACCGGGGTGCAAAAGGGAAAGCATTCTGAGGGACCAAAAGTCGTCCAAAAAGTGTCTACTTGGGACTGCCAGGAGCACAAAAATTGGTCACTCTGGCGGACACTTTTAGGGTCACTCGCGCCATAACAGAAAATATGTACGGGTATTTTTAATCCGTAGCTTATTTTGGTTTATTTACGCTGCCGAAACGTTCTGGTAAGGTTATAAGTTTAGCATTTTACAGCCCTTCAAATTAAAATAGTTGCAGTACCCCCGTGATTTGACTCTTAGACTTGTGACTGTACACATTCCTGCCGCATTGGCTCCTACTGGTGACTTAAACTGGACGACCCATTGATACCACGGTCCATAAAGTCTATTTCCAGAGTCAGTGGGTTATCTAGAGAGTTGCATGTGGATTTTAGTTTTATTAAACATAGAGACGCTCGTAACAGCTTTTTCTTTCAAAATTCTAGACGACTTCAACCAATAGAGTGTGACTTAACAAAAGATCTATCCATTTCTTCCACCCGTTCCAAAATTATGGTCTTGTTTTCACGTACAGCAGCTTAGCGCCATTCTGTTCTAC
>CALYDF020006362.1:0-13301 GCA_944474145.2 Dicrocoelium dendriticum
TGTTTTGTTCGCGATCTATGTAAATGACTTGCCGGGAGAGCTAGCGTGTCATCACTAATGGTTGCTGACGACCTTAAACTCTGGAATATTGTGTATATCCCGGGGGTCCTGAGGCAATTCAGCGTGCCTTGGATAGGCTCTGGGAATGGTCTACTTAATGGTTGATGCCCATAAATGGGGCCAAGTGCTCTGTTCTCGGAATCGGAGCTGCTTATCCTCCCACCCGAAATGTTATCGACGGGGATGAACTCCCAGTTGTCACTCGGCAGGTTGATTTAGGAGTCGTGCACTCATCAGCACTTCATTCTGGCGACAATTGGAAGAAGGCTGCTTGTCGGGGTTTCGTATGATGTGGATTATCTGCTGCTCTTTTGGAATCCTAACAGCCAGTTTGTTTGTGAAGCTAATCTTGGCAATCGTCCGACTCCACCTGGAATATTGTGTCCTGGCTTGTCCACCATGTCTTATCTGAGACAAAATGGACTTCGAGAGGGTGTTACGAGTAAGCACTCGGTTAGTGCAGGGTCTAGGGGACAGATGTATCCTAAACGCTTGCTCATTTTGGGGATGTACTCCATGCACTATCGAAGGATTAGTGGGGACCTGATTCATACTTATCGTATTTTGACGGGTAACATCGGCCCGGATTTGTCAGGGCTATTTAGTTCCGCTACCTTACCTAATCTCCGCGGTCATCCCTTTGAAACTGTATAAACCACGGTCTGGTAGGATTAGGACGGAAATTCGTCTGTCGCGCCGCGTTATAGATCGATGGAATTCGCTTCCAGATCAGGTGGTTAGGGAACCTACGGTTAAGGGTTTTGCGCGCAGCTCGATGCTCTTGGATGGCAACACCAACCCTTTCCTTTTTCCTAACTGACGTACCTTCACTTTTCAGTTCTTTTTAATAACTCAATTATCTTGGTATTCTACTTGCGTAGCTCTTTCTACATTCTCTTTTTGCCTTCTGGGTTTACTTTTTTCTTCTGACTTCACGTAACCGGCCCAGCACGGACTGCTAGGGCAGGATACGTGAGCATTGATTGGTTGGACAGAATATGATGCGGTCTTCGTTTTAGGTTCATCAGTATTTCAAAGTCCGCCAACTCCTACTTCAACGACCTGCTGAAGTAGGAACACTCACGATATAATTCCACCGTTCCAGTCCGTCTTGAACTTGAACTTGAACACCTTGTGTACCGCACTGACTGCCAAAATCGCAATGATCGCTCGTGGCGCGTTCGACGCTCCGGTCCTTTTGGGGTTTCACTTTCAGTGCACAGTTTCGGAACCGTGTTTATGTGTCGCGCAAAAGCATTTTGCTTCCGCCAAATTTCGCTTGATTTCATATAATGCTAGAGAGCAGGAGGTCCCGGGTCTGCTCCACTTCCCGATCTTCCAAGGATTGCAGGCATAGTAGCTGCGGCATAGCTCAGGTTGTAGCATAGATGCTGCAGGATCCTGGAGTACTCAGTTGGAAGATGTCTAGCGAGCGTTTGAGACTCGTTTCTGACTGCCCATTGACGATCGCGTCTGGCAGTCAATTCCAGTCATTAATTTCTCTAGTAGAGAGTAACATCTGAGCGGCCTTTGAACCTACTCGGTTTAAATAGCTTCCAGCTGTGACCTCAAGTCGAACTTCCAAGTCTTAGCTGAAAATACTGCCTCAGCTCCTTACTCAGTTCTCCTAGGATACGCCTATTATAGATGAGGGCTCCGCGACGTCGCCATAGTCTAAGGGAAAAAGGTTCATCCTCTGTAGTCGGACGGGATACGAGAGTTCGCGTTGCCCAAAGACAAAGTTCGTGGCTCGTCGCTGAATTTATCCTGTTAATTTCATGCTTCCATAGAGGGGCTATGGTCGGAAGTCCGAATCCAAGGATGGAACAAATGTGGAAGGCGAAACGAAGTCTAAAAATCTACGGCGTCCTTTTAGAGGATGATCTTATGACGCCCCACATCCTGTTCACCGCAGCAGTTTTATTTAATGTGTCACGGGTAGTTTTGCGATCAGAGGATACTATTGTCCTTAGGTCCTTTTCCTGTGTGGCAATCTTGAGCATATGCCCGCCAATGTGATAGATGCCCAGTGGTTCAGCAGCACCGATGGAAAGGACAGGGCACTTATCTTTGTTGGCCGGCAAACCCCAATTGGTAGACCAAGCGCGTAATAGAATAAGCTTTTCCTGTAATCAGTCGGCCTCTTCGAGGCTGGACACCCGATCATAGCTTGAGGTCGTCTGCATAGATCAGACAGCCCGTTTAGCATACTTGGTAGGTCATTGATACATATCTTGAACCATTCCGGTCCGAGAACGGAGCCTTGTGTTACGCCACTGGACATAGGCCCTGGAGATGAAAGGGTATCGTTTACCTTGACTTGCGTGTTCCGGTCTTGCAAGAGGTCACTGATCCATAATAGGAGATTCCCTGTTATGCCAATTTCGCAGAGCCTAGAGAGTAGTTCCTGATGAGGGATTCTGTCATAAACTTTGCTGAAGTCGAAGTCCACATCTAAACGTTTTCCAGCGTCTATTGACGTAGCCCACTTCTCTCATGCGACCATCTGGTAATGTTGCAGGAACGTCCCTTTCGGAAGCCATGCTGAGTAGACGAAGTGGTGTTCAGATATTCGCAGTATCGGTGGATGGCATATTTAATGCGCTCAAACATGATCTTGTGGGCGACCGACATCCAGCACATTGGCCAGTAGTTCGCAGGGTCCTGGCGGCTTCATCCATGCTGAGGCTGATGTTGCGTCCTTGATGCTCCTTCACCGGATAAATTTCCTTCAACCTTATTTAGTTTGTTCAGCCTACATGAACAATCTTCTATTAACTTGCATTCGTTGTTTACGCTGATTGGGGTTATTTTCGTTAACGTTATCGCGTTTGTGGCATTTTTTGAATAACTTGTGGACACTTTGTACTTCTCACTGTTTCGTTGCTAACCAACTTGCTTCATATGCTCATTTAGCGAGTATTTATGTCGTCAAAAACGTTTACTTTATTTGATATCCTTTATTTGATATCGGTATTTCGAGTGATTGGTTGTTGTTTGACATTCCCGGTGTGGCTGCGCTTGATGTGCAGGTTGACAACGTGCATACCTGTCTATTACCCACTACATCGTCCATACGGGCTCTAGGAGATAGTTGGTCGTTGCAGCAGCGGACGGGGTGCACGGTCCTTGTGGCTGTGTTAGGCTCGAAGAGTGCTTCCATGCACTTAGTGTGGAGCGGAATACGGTCCAGTCATCACCTTGCGTGCGCTTGATTCCCAAATACAGCGTGCTTGTGTTTGCCTGTGAATGTGTGTAGGCCGGCTCCGTTGATGAAACGTGGCTCCCATCTACATTCCTCCCGGCCTTATTGCTTCGGGTTTACACTGGATATGGGGTATGTAGTTGGAGTTGTGGGTGGTGCAGCGCAATCCACCCATAATCCCTCTGTAGGACAGGCGTCATGTGGCTGGCCACAGTGACATGCAAGTCTGAAACCGGATGCCACCAACTATTTCAGCATAACTACACCCGTCTTCCAATCGACGGGTAGTCGACCAGCTTTAAGAGAGAGTAAAAAGTTTGACAAAGTGTGACGGCACTGAATTCTGCTACCATCTTGAGAAGATGGGGGTGTAGCCTGGTTAGGAAGTTGAGTTCAGTTCCAGTAATAACTTCAAGGTAGCACCTGCATCAATATCGGTATGTCCCAGAGGTACTATATGTGTAAGTACACGGTTGTTTGCGACTGTCACCCTTCGTGTATACTGAGGAGAACTGTAGAGCCAAGAGGTCATCTTTGACGTCATCATAGTATATTATGCTTGGCTCATTCGTAGACACTGCAGGAATTCCACAGCCGGCTTTGGAAGATCTGTCACGGTATGAAAATAGTTTCTTTAGCCTAGAAAGGGATTGTACAGCCAGGCTATGCTCGTATCGTTGTCTCCTCAGTTTCTGCAGGGAGTAGAAATTCCTGAGAGCCTTGTATTTGGAGTAATCTGAGTCTAAGCGGGAAACTTTGCATTTGTCCCATAGTTTTTGTCGTTGTTTCATGTTGGCCCTGAGTTCTCGGTCGATCCAGGGGACCCTTAGAGAGAGGACTGTTACTGTGGAATGGGACGACCTCAATGAGTAGCTTCAGCAGCATCGAGTTCTCAGTGTTGTGGAACATTCCATTCCAGCGTACTCGTTGCCGTCCTTGGATGCGTCGGTCCGCCAGAAGTTTCGACGGTGTGCGCTCCGGGCTCGAATAGCTAGACGTTTAGTCCATAAGACATGGTATAGGCTCCCGTAATGATGACGGTGAGCAGTTACTTCATTTGTGTGAGCATGCTCACTTATTTGTTGCGAGCACTAATTTCCGACACAGCACCCGCAGGAGGGTAACTTGGTGCCCACCAGTCTTGAACGGAAATTGATCACATTGCGATAATTTATACGAATCACTAGTGAAACGGTGGGAGCAAGAAACTGTCCCAACCGACTGGAGCCGCTCCGTCATAGTCCCAATTTTCAAGTTAGGCGCACGATCGGAATGCCGCAATCATAGAGGAATCAATCTGATCTCCATCGCCTCCAAATTACTTGCCTCTGTCATCCTTCACAGACTGACTGGCACTCGTGAAAGCTATATTCGTGAAGAGCAAGTCGGGTTTCGTCGAGGTCGTGGTTGCATTGGCCACATCTTCACTGTGAGTCAGTTGTTGGAGCACCGTCGCATATATTTGCGGCCTTCCGTTGTCGTGTTCCTCGATATCAAAGTGCACTCGATTCGGTGGATAGACGTGCACTTCGAGACTGTCTACTCAGGAAAGATGTATCTGAGAAATATGTAAAAATTATCCGATCATTATATGCGCGTAGCTCAGGCAGACTGAGGGCTTACGGCAAACTGTCTTCGCCTGTCAATATCTCCAGCGGCGTGAGACAAGGGTGCTCGCTGTCAGCTTTCCTCTTCAACTTCGCTTTTGACGAAGTCATGGAAATCGCGTTCACAGGACACGACTTAGAAGGTGTGGATCTGCTCCCATGAGAACGACTTCTTGACTTGGAATATGCTGATGATATTGCCCTAATCTGTGACATCTCCCAGACGTGCCAAGCGGCACTGGACAGATTAGCACTGGCTGTCAGCCGCTTCGGCTTTTACTTTGCACCATCGAGGTGCAAAGCGTTCCTCCAGGATTGGCCTAGACCGCCTCCTACGCTGGCCCTTGTTGGAGATCAGCTGGAAGTCGTTCAAAAATTCAACTACCTGGGAAGTTGTATCAGCGCTGTGGGATTGAAGATGAAATCCTGAACCGGATAGCCAAAGCTCGATCCGCTTTTGCTAATCTTCGCCACTTATGGCGTTGGAGCGACATCACTCTCGCCCTGAAGGGTTGAGTGTACAATGCAGCGATGCGTTTGACCCTACTGTACGGTTGTGAAATCTGGCCCCTTAGTTACGTTCGACCACCGGTGCTTTCGCAATTTAGCTCACATCTGGTGGGAACACCTAGTGAGCAACGGGTGTGTTCGACGCCTTGTTTACGGCACAGGAAATGGAAATGAAGCGCTCAGCACTGTTATTTCACACACCAGGCTCCGATGGCTCGGCCGCATGTTACGCATGCCAGCGCGCCGACTCCCGCGAAGTGCGTTGTTTACGCGTCGGAGGTGTGGATGGAAGAAGAGGAGAGGGGTGGCCAAGCGATGACTTGGTCGAGATTAATGAAGGCCCTCACTTCGGAGCTGGCCTCGATTGGAGCGTCTCGGCTCCCTGGTTTCGGTCCGAAAGACGATGAACACGTTTGGGTAGATGCACTTGTTGATATGCAGTCACTGCAGCGGAATTTAACTTCTGAATGAATTGGTCTAACGATTCACCGTTCTCTTGCCTGGCAGTGGCTAGGATGTGACGTGCAAAAATTTCGTTTTTGGGTTTTATGAAGATATCTTGTAGCGTTTTGACGGCATCCTCATAAGAAGAGCACTGAAAAACCACCTCGAACAGGGCAGATGAGATATAATTCATTAACGTTTTGAGCTTGTCCGGCTTCATGGACTCGATCGATTCTAAAAAATTGTTGAAAGTGTAGATCCAATGGGCCCAGCGTTTGCCGGCGTCAGAAGATTGAGGATTCACATCAAAGCGATCTGGGCGTAAGATTCGATCCATGAGATTGCTGTATTAATCGAGTAAATTGTAATGAACACGGATTATTCCAGGAATGAAGGAAGAAGACAAAAGCCGATAAGGAGGCTTTACTCGATTAATAATTCGGACGTATGAGCTATAAAAACAGAAACATGTATTAGAACGGTAAATATGCCAAAGCATGGAATACGGCAAAATCAAAAACACATAACAGCTAGGAGCCGACCTCAGTGGCGTTCGTGCTGTAAGTTTCTTTGTTCCACCGTATCCCTCTTAGCCTCCTCTCCAATCACGATCCCATTATTTAGCATTTTGCATAGGAAATTATTATTTTGTTTCTACTTTTTTGTAACCTGCAGGTAGCTTACTGGAATGATGCCCATCCGTTACCAGTAGCTCAGCTGGCTGGTACCTGTTGTTTTTTATTCCTTTTATCTAGGTGTTTTGCTGCACAGTAGCTGTGGTGTTTCCTACCTATAGCTAAGGTGTATAGTATGTGTGTGTGTTATCAAACTACGCTGGCATCTGTGCTGATTGAGCGTCCACTGAACACCGTCAAAGCTCACTGGTCGCATATTCGTCAAACATTACTATCAGCAGGCATGTCTTCATATGGCAAATCAAATTGCCAACCTAGACCTTGGGTCTCTACAAAGTCTCTGGAACTTTTGGATGCTCACCGACGTATTCCGGCTGGAAGCAAATACAATGTAACTCACAAAACCTTAGGGCAATAGTGCGTGCTCGCCGAAAGTGAGACCGCGAAATCTGATGGTCTCATCACGCATCGGATATGGAAACAGCGTCTGTCGTTGGTAATCATCATAAGCCATAATCATCATAAGTCTGATACGAGAGACAAGCAGCAGGTGATCTGTTATTAGTGAAACAAGCGATGAGAGGGGACGGCCGATCCACAGCTTGTCAAAGCTCTTAGAGCGTTGGGCTGATCACTGCAAGACAGTTTAACTAATCTGAGTTATCGCTTTCTCTTTCGGACGTTGAGTGTCCTTCTCCATGGGTCGTCTCCTTAGATCCGCCCTCACGCACAGAAGTCGAACATGAGATCAGACTGTTGAAATTGTTTAAGGCCGCATGTGCAGATAGAATCCCCAGCTCTCTACAAATTCGGGTGATCTGCTCTTGTAGATGATTTACACGAGTTACTAATGGAACTTTGGGAGCAGGAAACTGTCCCGACAGACTAGAGCTGCTCCGTCATGGTTCCAATTTTCAGGGGAGGCTCCCGTTCGGAATGTGGCAACCATAGAGGTTTCAGTCTGATCTCAATTGCCTCTAAGTTGCTTGCCTCTATCGTTCTCCACATATTGACTGGCACTCGTGAACGCCAGATCCGCAAACAGCAAGCCGGGTTTCGTCGAAATAGTGGCTGCAGCGACCACATCTTCACTTTGCACCGCTGTTTATTGGCGACGCACCGTTGTCGACATCAAAGGTGCCTTCGATTCGGTGGATCGATGTACCGTTTGGGACTGCCTATTGAGTATAGGTGTGCCCGATAGTTCGGGCAGAGTGAGAGTTTATGGCAAACTCGCCGCGCTTCAATGTCTTCAGCGGTGTGAGACAAGATTGCCTGCTGTCACATTTCCTATCTAACTTCTCAGTTAACGATCATAGAAACAACATTCGCTGGACACGACCTAGGTGTGAAGCTACTACCTGTTGAGCGACTTCTTGACTTGTAGTATGCGGACAACATTGCCCTCATGTGTCATCGCTTTAATGTGCCAGGCTGCACTAAACAGATTAGTACTCAATGTCAATCGTTTTGGACTATGCTTTGCTCCATCCACCCTTGCGCTGATCCTTGGTGGAGATCAGCTAAAGTCGTTCAGTAATTCAACTACCTGGGCAGCTTTATTAGTGCCCGTGTTATCGAAGCTGGTATTATGAACCGTGTATCAGGTGCTCTAGGTGCTTGTGCCAATCTCCGCCACCTGTCGCGTAAAAGGCGAGACCACTCGCCATGAAGGGCAGAGTTTACTGCGCAGCTGTTCATTCAATCCTCTTATATAGTTGTGACATCTGGCCCCTCAGATCGACAGACATAAAGATGCTGGTTACATTCGATCATCGCTGCCTTCCCAGCTTACCTCGTGTCTGGTAGGAGCACCGCGTGATTAATGCGCGTGTTCGGCGTCGCATAATTGGTGCAGAAAGAGCTATTGAACCGCTCAGCACCATTATATCTCGCACCAGGCTTTGATGGCTGGGCCACGTGTTGCGCATGCCATCACACCGACTCCCGCGACATGCTTTGTTTGCGCCCCGGGAGTGCAGTTTGAAGATGAGGTGGGGCAAGTGATGACTTGGTCGAGATACACGAAAACCCTCACTTCGAAGTTGGCGTCAGTTAGTGCATCCCGACTGCCTGGCTGGGGTGCTAAGGATGATAAACACGTTTGGTTGGACACATTTGCTGATATGGCTAGGCGCCGGCCCCAGTGGCGTTTATGTTGTGAATTCCTTAGTCCATCCCCTTCCGCTTAGCGTCCCACTCCTACCACGATCTCAGTATTTAGTCTTATATAATTTTGCATGGTAAATTATTTTTTCTGCAGCATAGTAGCCGGCAGGTAGCTTACCGGAACGACGTCCATCCGTTACCGGTAGCTTAGCTGGCTTGCATCTGTTGCATTTTCCCCTTTTTCTTTTATAGTTTACAGCACAGCAGCTGAGGTGTTTACCACCTCTAGCTAACGTATATAATGATGATGTGTGCAGTCCAATACATACTTTCCATTGCGTCCTAGCACTCCTGTGTCATCAGTTCTGTCTTCACAGCCGATGCACAGAATTCGACGCAGACGATGTTGATGTAATCGCTCCAAGTACCGGACGTGCTTCCCATCCGTCGTCCAGTTTCCCTGCCATGCAGGGGAACGGACTGCACCACCGACCGGTACACGGACAGCTTTGTACCAACGATCGGATGATTGTTCCACACCCGTTTTTTTA
The DNA here is from genome assembly GCA_944474145.2 of Dicrocoelium dendriticum. Taxonomy (NCBI): domain Eukaryota; kingdom Metazoa; phylum Platyhelminthes; class Trematoda; order Plagiorchiida; family Dicrocoeliidae; genus Dicrocoelium; species Dicrocoelium dendriticum. Next base: position 9,122 of record CALYDF020006362.1, read on the forward strand.
GCTTTCTAAGTGCAGCAGTCGCCTTGGATACGCGGATGTCCAGCTCGCTCGTCATATGCAGGTCAGTCGAAAGTACCATTCCCTAGGTAACCAAATCTGGAGGCGGTTTGCAAAACTTTGTCGCGAATCTGGATTTGCGGTAACCTCACGGATTCCCTTTCTGATGAAGACAGTCTTAGTTGTGTTTATGGTGAGCCCGAACTTGGCTCCTGTTGAAGCAGGAGCTGTCATCATTTACTACAACATCCACGCTGTATACAAACAACGCGTGGTCATCAGCAACTGGTAGGGACCTGAAACACGTTTTAGTTGTGTTGCCTAATGGACGTTATTTTAGAGGAATGCATGAATGAAATGACATTTCCTTACTCAACAGAGACAGATTGCTCAGTTTTTGTGCAGGCCACAAATTTTTATTCTCTACGCATGCTTTCGTCACTTTATGTGCCCTGCGTCACCTGCATCCATTGCCGTCGTCTTACTGTTTGTCTCGGAGTGGCCGCATCGCCGTGCCACGTGGCAGAATTTAGGAGTGTAAACCCAATCGGTCAACTTATGTGGAATCTAGTGATGCGGTGGTTGGTGTCACAGCAACTTTACTTTTCGGTGGCTCGCCTAAGATTAAGCAGACTCACTTAAATGCTTGCGAATTGGGGGACCCGGTGATGCACTGGAGTCTTCGCGTAGGTTTCACTCTTTCCTCTCGGGACGCTGATCAGCATTGTGTGCCTTGCAACCCGTACCTTACCGATTCAAGCCTGCGTAGGGAACCGGGCGATACTCGCAGTATCCTCAGCTCATGCACGACTGATATATTTTACATGGATGTGAAGCATCGGTACTGCGTAAAAGCGTACTGCGGATTCATCTTTTTTACGGGCGACCTAGCTTGCCTCACGTCTGTCATATCAACAGCTCCTCGACATCGGTATTAGTGACCCGACACTGGGGGATTTTGATGAACCTGTTACACTGACTGTCGCTCATTTTGCTTGGACAAGGTGTCTTGTTGCGGCTTTAATGTAATTTTTCTCTTGAACTTATCTTTTAGTGACGACTATCTTTTCTAGCTATGCATTAGTGTACTGTCACTTGGTTCAAGGCAGGTTTGGAGCCGCTTCTGTATACTCGAGATATTCATCTGATCCTTTTCTTTAACGGGGCAACACTGGGCTTAGTCCACAGAAGATGCAGCCTTTGAGTCTCTGTATTCTGAGGCCGAAGCCGGAGCCTACAGATTCACACTTGTCGATTGTGTCTTCAAACGGAAATGAAATTGATGCTTCCCTAGATTTCCCGAAGAAGGAACCACTTTATTCCGAGGCACTGCCTGCTGTCCATCCAACATTTAAAACGGAACAAATTGGCATTCTAGACTCACTGGAGAGTCGTTACAACCCTGCAACTGGAGAACCTTTGGTATCGGATGTTCCTGAACAAGGTAATCACGCACAATGTAAATGGATATACATAATTATACATGTAATTTGACATTTTACTACTTACTGTACGTTATCATTACACACCAGCTGGAGATGCACCTGTATTAATTTATCAAACGGTAACCGGTATTTGTTGATTGCAGCTTCATTGCTATGCCAACAACGTCACACGCCAGCTCATGTTCTATGCAGTATGGCCATTGGCCTCCTGTACTAAAACAGTTGCCAATTATTCACATGATTTAGCTGCAACCTGTCCATTGTAGTACATTGCGTTTTCTTGTTGTTTTTTTTCGACCGTCTGCGTTCTGCATTTTGTTCCAGAACAGCCAACTCACCGTTGTGAAAGCTGTGAAAAAATCTTTTCAAGCAGAAGCAGCCTCGGAGCTCACGTAAAGTGTGTTCATTTGAGTGAGTTCCGAAGTGCTTTCGTCGCTATGCTGTGGTTCATTTTTGCTTTTACTTGTGCCGTGGCACAAAAATATCCAATTCTTTGACGTTCTCTATTTCATTGTATGTCAAAGACTGCCTAGATTATTATACGTATTGCAGCTAATGTGTCCCAACTCGTCCACGTTAGCTGTCTACTTGCAGTTGATGCACACCTTTGTGGTGTATGTCAAAGTGACACTGAACTTTTTTACTGTTGCATGTCACTTTTCCGTTTTGTTCTCACCAATACATTACTGTGTGATCGCATTGTCTCATAAACCCTCTCTTTTCTGGAAGCGAAATATGTGTTTTTTGTTTCGTATGGTGTCACAAGCTGGCACTACCAACAAGGTCTAAGATTTTCACGCCAAGAAAAACGACGGTAATCGGTCTTATTTTAGTGTCTCTTCTCCGATATATTTCGAAGAGTAGTTTTGTGCACAACGCAGCCGCGACCACAGTGAAGACCTGCTTGTGTGCGTTTCATTTAATTGCATCTCACCAGGACCAGTAACTCGTCGACGAGTGATACCCGTCAGAAGTTTGTAAGAATTGAAAATAAAGCGAACGCCTCGGTGACTTTGGCACTTTTTTATGGGCAGGGAAACAACTTCTTGTCGCCGTTCTGAGAGCGTTGAACAGATCAGCAGATCCATTAAACAAGAAACCACCTCCATTGATTGTATGGTCATTTCGAAGTACTCTTTGTATGATTGGATTGGGACGCGCAATCTCAATGTGGACCCTGCTTCGCATTGAAGTGGGCCTAGATAAATTGGATCACTTAGTTTTAGTGGAAGTGTTGCCCGACCCAAGATACTACCATCCACTAAGCTTTTTGATATCGTTTGATCCAATCAGATAGATGTTACTTGTGATCTTTGTCTCTTTAGCCACCGGGTCGTGATGCGTAATGCTTGGCACGACAAATAATGTTGCGCGCGTGACCCTAGGTTAGTAGTTCATAATAGCTCAGATTTGTGAAAGCAACACGTGAAGGTGTTCAGTATAAGTTTTATGTACCCATTATCATTATCAACGATAACTATACCAGAGGGTTACCAACAAAAATATTAAGATTTTAAATGAGTTGATAAATGAGATCAATGCCATGTCATAACCCGAATTATGATCAATCGAGCAAGTAAGGAGTCTATACTGCTGTACTAAATCTTCGGAGTTTACATCCAATCAAGGTCTCGTTGCAATATTTTTTCATAATTCGTTTCAGTTGTGGTTAAATTTTAGGTCCAAAGACGGTACATCAGGGATCTTGCACGATATATCGGCGTTTATATTCAAAAGATGGATAGAGTAGATTAGTCACAGTGATCTTTAAAATTGAGTGAACAAAATATCCGTCAGCTTATTTTTGCAAAACTGATATATCTACAGTAGATAATGTAAAATGGCAACAGCCGATTTAAAGGTCCCGCTAACTGATGGCGGATTGCTTTCACTCGAGTTGATACTGCAATCTTCAAACGAATGCTCAACGCGTTAATGAGGTATTGGGTGTCGTAGACGATCGAAATTTCGGGAACTAACAGACGCAACTTCGTTGTATTCGTGACCCCTCCATAAGAATTAACCGATTCTCCTGTCGGCTTCTTTCCTTTACCTTCGGTTTAACGCTCTACTACTGTACAGCGGAAAAGTCCTTATCGAAGCTGTGACTACATATTAGCCTGTTATATTTTAACAAACGCTCGTCACACTATGCTCTGCACCTCTTCAGACTTCGTTTGAAGTGACCCAGCTGGGCGATGTAGCCGGTATGAATGTCGCCGGATTCTTTCCCACTAGGGTTACCAGGCGTAGAGCGCTCTTCTGACTTAGGTTGTTTTTAGACTGTTACTCATATTTTAAGCACTACCCGATGGTGTGTTAAGTCATTTGCATTGCACGATTTAATTCGCGTTCATCGGAAGATGGGACACGAAGGAGCAGCTTATCATCCTCATTATACACGGTAGCTACAGGTGGAAAGCAGGTGGAAGAGACACATAACGCAAACACCATTGATTTCGGCTCCTAGTCTTGTCAACAAGTGTATCAAGTCAAACGTCTTCATCGTCCTTCGTCCCCCATTTAGGGAGCCGAGAGACTCCAACCGAAGCCAACTTCGTAGTGAGGGCGTTCAATCCTCTTGACCATGTCATCGCTTTGTCAATCCTCTTCTTCCATCTGCACCACCGCTACGAAAGCAACACACGTCGTGGTAGTTGATGGGCTGGCATGCGCGATACGTGAACCAGCTATCTGAACCTGATACGTGAAACAACGGGGCTCAGCGGTCCGCTTCT
>CALYDF020006363.1:0-13462 GCA_944474145.2 Dicrocoelium dendriticum
CAACTATGTTCTTCGGGTTTTGGGAGTATACCGATAAGTCTGTCTTTCCCTGATCAATGTGGTCACAGTAGTCGGAAGCAAGGAGAGTAGGCCGTTGAATATAGGTATAAGTATTAAAGAAGAGCATCGGCAAAATACGCATGTGCAGGAACATAGCAGTAAAGATTAATCAGGGCTAACAATGCATTTCAGTTGAGGGTTACAGGACGTTACGTAAGCGTTAAGGAGTGTCATAAGAAAAGAAGCTTTCGAGACGAAAGTCACTATATGAAGAGCCAGTTAGCCTGTCAAGGAAAGGTCTTGAGTTGAGGGGAACAGAGTGTTTGTAGTGTAGAGCCTCGAGTGATAACGTCTCGGAGCAGTCAGAATCATGGGACTGGTCAGCCGAGGATAGCTTGTAACCAGGTCCGAAGAGATTTACGTCTAGCTGAAAAATTAATGCAAACAGAGTGCGAAAAGGAAAATACTCTATTCAGAAGAGGTGGGAAAGCCAGAGATGTTCTACTGGTTATGGGAGTAGACCGATAAGTCTGCCTATCCGTGACCAATAGGGTCACAGCAGTCGGAAGCAGACAGCAAGCCGTTGAATATAGGTATACGTACTAAAGGAGAGCATCGGCAGAATACGCATGTTCAGGAAGAAGGGGTACATAGCAGTAAAGAGTATTCAGGGCCAACAAAGCATTTCAGTTGAGGGATACAGTACGTTACGCCGGCAGAGCCTAAGCCATTGAGTTCTCGGAAGTCTGAGGTGGGTCACAGAGCAGGAGATCGTTCAGACGAGTCCGGATAGGCCAGCAAGATGAAGCTAAGCCGCCAAATTAACTTGTGGATAGCAGAGAGGAGTGTCATGAGAAGAGGGACGACAGCGGCTGTATGAAAAGTCAGTTAGCATGCCAAGGGAAGGTCTGGTGATACAGGGAACAGAATGTTTGGAATGTAAAGCCTCAAGTGCTAACGTCCCGGATGTCAGGGAGCAGTGAGGAAAATAAGACTGGTCAGCCGAGGATAGATTGGAACCAGGTCCAAAGAGATTTATGTCTAATTGATAATTTAATGCAAATAGAGTACGAAAAGGAAAATACTCTATTCAGAAGAGGTGGAAAAGCCAGGGATGTTCTACGGGTTATTGGAGTAGACCGATAAGTCTGCCTAACCTTGATCAATAGGGTCACAGTGGTCGGAAGCAAAGACGGCAAGCCGTTGAATATAGGTATACGTACTAAAGGAGAGCATCGGCAGAATATGCATGTTCAGGAAGAAAGTGGACATAGCAATGAAGATTAAACGGAGCCAATAATACATTTCAGTTGAGGGTTACAGGACGTTACGTAAGCGTTAAGGAGTGTCATAAGAAAAGAAGCTTTCGAGACGAAAGTCACTATATGAAGAGCCAGTTAGCATGTCAAGGAAAGGTCTTGAGTTGAGGGGAACAGAGTGTTTGGAGTATAGAGCCTTGAGTGATAACGTCTCGGAGCAGTCAGAATCATGAGACTGGTCAGCCGCAGATAGATTGGAACCAAGTCCGAAGAGATTAACGTCTAAATGAAAAATTAATGCAAAGAGAGTGCGAAAAGTAAAATACTCTATTCAGAAGAGGTGGAAAAGCCAAAGATGTTCTACTGGTTATGGGAGTAGACCGGTAAGTGTGCCTATCCCTGAACAATGGGGTCACAGTAGTCGGAAGCAGACAGCAAGCCGTTGAATATAGGTATACGTACTAAAGGAGGGCATCGGCAGAATACGCATGTTCAGGAAAAAGGGGTACATAGCAGTAAAGATTAATCAGGGTCAACAAAGCATTTCAGTTGAAGGATACAGTACGTTACGTCGGCAGAGCCTAAGTCATTGAGATCTCGGAAGTCTGAGGTGGGTCACAAAGCAGGAGACCGTTCAGACGAGTCCATGTAGGTCAGGAAGTTGAAGCTAGGCCGCCAAATTAACTTGTGGATAGCAGAGGTGAGTGTCATAAGAAACGAAGCTTTCGGGACGAAAGTGACTATATGATGAGCCATTTAGCATGCAAGGAAAGGTCTGGAGATGAGGGGAACAGAGTTTTGGAATGTAGAGCCTCAAGTGATAACGTCTCGGATGTCCGGGAGCAGTGAAAAAATGAGACTGGTCAACCAAGGATAGATTATAGCCAGGTCGGAAGAGAGTTACGTCTAATTGAAAAATTAATGCAAATAGAGTGCGAAAAGGAAAATACTCTTCAGAAGAGGTCGAAAAGCCAACGACGTTCTCCGGGTTACGTGAGTAGACTGATAAGTCTGCCCATCCGTGGTTATTCAGGTCACAAAAGTCAGAAGCAAAGAGACAATTGAGATGTGATTAGAATATCGGCTCAAATGGTGAGAACCGTAGAATTTAGGTCTAGGTAATAAAGGGAAGCATCGGCAGAATAGGCACGTACACGAAGAAAGGGGACGTAGTAATAAGGATTAATCACGGACAACGATGCATTTCATTGAGGCATGATCAGGAATGTACAGCTGTACAGACATTTTATGGGAACTTTAGTAACAGTAGATAATTGTTCATATGTCTATGCTTGGAACTGTGCGATGGTGAAAATGCGAAAGAACAATTTGGTTGTATCGGGATCGGGATCCATTTGTTTGGACGTAATCGCTCTGCCATATATCGCAGTCATACCTCGAGTAATAATAGATGAATCCTGAGTGATCCATTGTGAGATAATTGAAGAGCAAGCTATCCAGTATGATGATTCTAATTGAGCTGCCAGTGTGAAGTTATGGGCTGTGACTTTATTCGGTGGCGAGTCACATCCGGCACGTTGCAGTGTTGTTAAACGGACATTTGTGGCTTTTTATAGGGAGAACGCTTGCCAGGCGAAAACCCACCACGTCCTGAAACACTGCCGCCAATCCAATAAACGGCAAGTTGTAACTGGCTATGATTCTTGTTGAACGTTCTTTTGCTCCGTTATTCGCAGTCAAGTTGCATCCCATTTTAGTGCTGACTGAAGCGTTATGCGTGTGGCCATTGCGTGCCTGGGTCCTCTTCTGTGCCAGGTCGTTAGGTCAGGAACCAAGCCTTCTTTCTGGACATGATATGTTGATCATCTGCAGAACCACGTGTAGTCTTGTAGAATATACGACGAAATATGTTGAAGTCTTGGAGGAAGGATAGGTTCCGAAGAAAGAATCGCAGATCCCCGGGGTATGTGGTGAAATTGACTAGAGATAGGGGAAACCACGGCCATTTGAGAAGTCAAAGCGGATTGAAGAGCTTAGAATGACCGATTGTTCAAGTTTTGTTTTGGCAGGAGAATGTGCCTTCCGTAGTGGAAAGTCCTCCAGTCAAGAGATATGTGGAAGAAGTATTGTTAGGTAAATTGAACTCAGTGGTTCATGCCGCGGAAGAATTGTATCAGTGCAAGATATTGATTGATTTGTCCGGTTAGTAAGTTGTAAAAAGTTGATAATTCCGCGCATGCCCAGGTAAAGGTGCTGTGTGCCTTGTATTGTTGTCGAAACGGAGGACAATTCCTTGGGTGCGTGTCGCCGTACCTGTGACAGACTCGGGAGAAAAAGGAAACGAACAGAGACAGCCACACAGACAGAAGAAAGGAATGTATCTGGAATGCAGTCAATCAATTGCGGCGATGCCTGAACTATTTACCCCTATGCATGTAATTGTTATTTAAATATCGCATATACACGTATATCATAAGTGGCGAAATACGACGAGAATCGAGCAGAACACGGATCAGTAAAGAATGAAATATTGAAGATGAAGCAGAAGTGTTTGGGGAGGGGTCAGAAAGCAAAAGATCGTTTAGATGAGACTGGATAAGTCAGCAAGCTGAAGCTAGGCAGTCAGCTTAAAGTAGAGATAACAGTAGTGAATGTCAAGAGAAAGAAAAGTTGCGGGACTACAGAGGCTATATAAAAAGCCCGTTAGCATATCAAACGAAGATCTCAGGCTGAGGGTCAGGGTGTGTTGTGACTGCACAGCCTAGAACACGTGCGTCTCTGATTTCTGGAAACAGTCAGAAAGTAGGAGACTGGTCAGACGAGGATACAGTGGAGCCAGGCCCGAAGTGTTATCCGTTCAATGAATAAAGGAAAGCAGACAGCGCGAAAATGAAAGAATGTAATCGTAAAGGAGACACTTAAGGGGAAGTGGAAGAGCCTACAAAGATCTCGAAATGTTGCGAACAGACCTTTGGACCTGTCGATGGTACAAAATTATGGGCTTAGTATTCGGAAAGCAGGAGACCATGGAGATGAGAGGAGGATATCGGCTCATGGAGAGAAAGCCGTATTATAAATGTCAGAACGTTAACAGAGCGCCAACAGGATAGAAGTGTTAAGGATAAAAGCGGATATACTAGTGATGAAGCGGCATGCTTTGTTAGACTGGACATAAACTGATAAGTGTACAGGGTTGGATACAGGAGAGAGAACAGACATCAATACTTGCAACAGCTGTAGAGAGAAAACGACAGTAGTGCCGCTACGAAGCGGTTGCTAGCTACTTAGCACTCTGCAGAATTTGTGGGAATTTTATGAGTCTATTGAATTGGGTGGTGTTGCAACACCGTGTTTGGTGCCGGGAAAAAGGCTCGTGGCGTAGTTCCACATGGTCTAAAAAGTCTCAGTTTGCATGGTAGGGCGCAGTGGATTGTTTAGCTTAGATATCTGAACCGGCGACATAGGTCCGAAGGACATAGCAGGTGCGCCTAATGTTGCACACTGCTGTGTAAGCTAACGAAAGTACTGCTAATTTAGGTGAAGTTTTGCGGTTGTGATACGCAGGACCGTTTCACCGGTAACCGGGTTAGGATTTGGCGGTATCCGTCTGGATGAACCAAGAAACAATTGTCTAAACCCGGTATCAGTTAGTACGTTTTGCAGTTCGATATTACTGCGTGCAATTTGAACAAACTGAAAAGGCGCCCTAGTACACATACCACTAACTTCTAAGTACGCAGGCACATTTTCGCATACTCTAGTTAAACATATTCAATCCAATAATATCAACACAGTACTATGTTGTATCTTACAAGTACAATTTACACAAATAGGCTGTTGCGTGCAACCTATACTAAACTTGACAAAATTCATTTCATTAACATTTCGCCAGCCACGAAATATTCCAGAATAAAATTATAGCTATTTAAATAGCTTTTGTTTCCTACTGTTACATTGGGACTGGAAATTTGCTGATTCTTTTAGCCATTCTTTCAGCTTGTACCGTGGTTCCCGAAATAAAGTTAACCGCAACCATCGTGTCCTTAGACACTCCCCGGGTTATACCATCCGAAACATTAAACGTAAGTAAGTTGAACTCTACATTGGACTTGCAAGGTTGTGGTGACAGCTTCACCACGGATTTTAATATATTTAAGGCATATTTGGATGATGTAACCTTCATATTTGAACGTTTAGGTGTGTTTTCCCAGCGCGCTTGGTTAGCCCGTGGCGCTTTCGTGGTTTTAAACATAATACTGCCTTGAAGCCATAGGTACCTCGTCGCTTTCTTGTCGAACGTACTGGGACCTTATTGCCCATCTTTTGCGTTATTATTATTATTTGTCGCAGCTCAAGTGACGAATCGCTTCACCCCGCTGCAGTGACTTTTAAACTGCTAGCAGTGTCCTCTTTAGAAATGTCACGGAGTCCACCGCCGCTTTTCCTAAGGAGGGAATGCTGGATGACTTACAAAGGTTTAAGCTATGCGTTTCCAAACTGCCACTGCCCGGATTTTCTGGCGTTGAGGACGTCGTCACAACGTTGACACAACGTTGGCACAACTTTTTGCGCACGTATATGTGGCTTTTCCGACGACCTTCCATGGAATTTTCACTTGGCTATGGAAACAGTTACACTTACTTACATTTGAAGGAATCCCGAATCCACTTTGCGGAGAATGGCGTTTTTACCTATTAAGGACATATTCAGCCACAAGAAACAACTTCACTCACCGACCCCATGACAAGTCCAGCGTGGATAGCTGGACACGGTTTGTGAGCCGAACAAGAATATAATAAGAAAGCCGGCCTCTATTAACAATGTGTTTACTCACCTGTATCATTATCATTCGACTCTTCGAATCTTGCAGCCTTGGCCGGCTTCAACGACTGCTGCCGTGTCAGTACTAAGCCATTCGGCTAACCAGCGTATAACTTTGGCTGTCAACCGACCGCGAATAATGGAGTGTAAAATCGGTCTGCACGATGTATAGCCTACTTGCACTACTGTCCAACGGAAGCTACGGCAGTGTTCCAGGACGTGGGGGTTTTCGACTGGCAAGCGTTCTCCCTATAAAAAGCCACAAATGTCCGCTTAACAACACTGCAACATGGCGGATGTGACTCGCCACAAAATAAAGTCACAGCTACGCATTTCACGCTGACGCAGTCCTCAGCCTTCTACATCCAACCTGTGCAACTGATTTTACTTTGAAGATTGCTTTGTTGGTGCGCAGATCATCCCGATTTCGTACTGGTTGTTGGTTGCAACAAAACCTTGTTTAGGCTCCTGTGTTCACTGATCACTACCTGGCGAAATTACCCCCAACTTGTGTTTTGACGGAGTTTTGTGCGCCACAGCGCCATAATGTCCCTTGGTCTGACTATTACCTGCCCCGTGGGTATCCGAATAATCCTTTCCAACGCACGGACATCCATCTTCTACTCGAGCATTGCCGACGATATGAGAGTCAAAGTTAGAGCAGCACAGTTACAAACAGGAACCTCACAGTGACACACCCACACACACACACAGTTACATAGTTACATACCCCCTACATAAACATGCACTGGTACGGCAAACATAATGTATTCTTGCACATTCAAAGCACGCATTGTTGTCATAATGATCATGCCTGTAAAGGCGTGCCTCGCCTTGTCGAGAATAAAAAATTTATTTATTTATTTATTTATATGCTCACTCATATGGACTACATCTTTTCTTTTATACCTTCATTAAAACGAAATGTTTTAACATTCCAAAGAAGCTATGCTTTTATGCATATTTGAGCACGCCTTTACAGGTTTGTCTCGTTTTACCGAGAATATACCATTTATTCATTTATTTATTTATGACCACTGCTGCTATGCGTAGTCATAATGTCAATGCGCCATAACGTATCTTAACTGGCGCTATCTATAGCCCCATTTGATATTTGTGGACTCGTATCTCTTTTAATAGTGGTGTGGGTTTGATCCAAATCCCTACTGGTTTGTCAGAACGTAGTGCAACGGGTAAAGCCACACTATTTCATATGTCCACAAGACTTATGTGGTGTGGAGGCGTGAGCATCTTAATTTCCGCTACGTTGTCGCCAGCCTTAGCATCACTCATGTGGAGAGTGACCTTGCTAACATTATCTGCCTTTTCAGACGGAGAGAACCAAACACGTTGAATGATCTCCTTCTTTGCAATCCAGGAAGCGCGCAGGGAGGATGACACTGCTTCGGCTCAGGCGAGACATTAGTTGCACTCACGCGTTGAAGCTCACGTTGCAAAGTGACCTGTCTACAAATAGAATAACTGCAATATTTCGTGACAGATCTTAAAGTATTTTGACTTTTGATAAACGAACTAGTGAGACTTTCGTTACGAAAGCTGAGCAGAGTCGGACAAGGAAAACGTAAAGATCTTTTCCTCAGTCTTCTACAACTATTATCGGTTTCTGCGATGTTGTACGCCCTCAAAACAGTATGCCTAATGTTGTCAATCGCGATATTGTTGGCAACGTTGAGGGCGATGACGTTTTTCCCCTTCTGAATCTTTGAATAACCTCAGAGGCGATTGCATTTAGGAAGTTTAAGGCTCCAATTTTGTGCTTTTGCGCTGCATTAGCCGGGGACTGAATTTTGCATGAAACTGACATTAGGAGATCTCCGAATAAGTCAAACAACTTTAGTTTCACATTTCGTACCTCTAACTGTTTCTCGAACGTCTTTATTTTGGCTGACCGTAGACATATAAGGTCGACAACACTAACTGAGCTCTTTGTCATTTGCCATTTGGACTTACTTACCCGCTCTTGTATCCCAGGCGGATCGGAATATGTGCAACGGGGCAGATTCGTCGACACTCCTGAAGGCAAGGTTATTTACCGTGATTAATCAATTTTCCACACGCGTTTTTTCATTGCACGTGTGTTAATGGCAGTTATCAATCTTTTAAAGGAGAAGATAAAAGCTATCTAGTAAATGCTATAGCGAAGCATGAATTCTGGAGTAACAAAGGTGGCTAAGGTCCAGTGGTTTACCTATCCAAGTCAACAAACAGCCCACTGTTTCAGGTGCAACCAATGATACAAACCAACCGGATGTAAGAGTGCTCAGTTGTCCGAATTCCGCCAAGGGTAGACTGTCCTCCAGTGATCGACCGCTCCGTGCACTGGCATCCCTGAGGTCAACTCCGTGGTGTCACGTTATGCCGCTAGTTCCAACAGGCGCAAACACACACAATTTCGGCCAAACAAAGAGAGTTGTGTGCGTTCGATAGAACGCGATTCAAAGCACGACATGAGAGCTCTTTTTCAACCAACGCAGTTTACGAAGATGGAATTGCTTCTAGTTGCCTTACTCAGCTACCGACAGGGTTGGTTTAGGTCTCCTGAAGTAGACCTAGCAATAAGCTTTCCGATAATTTCAAAAACCTTGACTAAGGTAGAAAAGTGGTCCACTCGTAGGCGAACGACAACGTTGAAACACAGCCAGAATTTAAAACCGGCTTTATACGTTGATCCGTTAATTGTAGCCTAGAGAAAGTTTGCGCAATAGGTAGACATGATCAAGCCCGATTGAATGAGTGTACCCGGACCGACGTGCAAAAAAGTTGAATCATAAAACTTGAAAAGTCAAGAGCAACGAAAAGTTTTAGACCAGCGTGTCACGATGCCACAGTGACGTGACTGACAGCAGGAAATTTGAAATTTTGCCCACCTGGACCCACAACAAGACGACTATTCACAATGTGCCCCTCCTCAACCGGCCTTAACAATCATGGCGGCCCCGGCCAACTTACCTCTCCGACTAACAGAGTAAATTAGGAGCCATTTGACTGCAAATAAGCAAATATGAAAGCAGTCGTCAAGCTGCTTTGCCAGTTATAAATTAATGTTCAAAATGCTTCACGGCAGTGTTGCAGGACGTGGTGGGTTTTTGCCTGGCAAGCGTCTTTATAAAAAGCCACAAATATCTGTTTAACAACACTGCGATGTGGCGGATGTGACTCGCCAATGAATAAAGTTACTGCCCACAACTATATGCCTGCAAATCGACTAGACTCATTGCAGGAATTTTTCCGACACATGCAAGAATATGGTACGCTCCGTCTACACGCACCGTTTCATTGCACTTATAGTGCTTTGACTGCTTACGCTACGCACGATTGAGCTCGAAGTATCGTCGTGATCCACAGCTGCTTCTAAACCTTGAGCACGCCTGAATCGTTGTGTCTCTATGAACTTGAGAATAAACTATTTAGCTATTTATTTACTTATTAAGTGAAGAACGGAATTGGCTTGAGATATCGGATGCCCATGCAACATGTGGAAATCTATTTTACACATACGCGTATTTGTAGAGATAGAATTTTACAAGCGTACTACTTTGGGATTTCGGCAGAATAATGGAGTACGGCCGATTACTAAGAGGATAGAAAATAGTACTGGACGGTAGGAAGCGCGTCAGTGAGCTAGCAAGTGGATTATTTTAAGCAGCTATAGGAGGAGGTTAGGATTCAGTCTCCGCATCCATAAAGGCTCTAGCGCGAGTTCGATGCATCGACCAGGATAGTTGAGAGGGGAGTGGTGAGGAAGACGTTTGGTAAACAATAGCTGGACCTTATTAATGGCAACTCTGCCGCAATTTCCTGAGTTGGTAACCACGATGGAGCAGTATTCTAGAAGTCGCGCCAGGTTTTATATAGAGCAAGCCTGGATTCTTGCAGTGCCCTGGATTTGCAGATGTAGCTTATGAGAGAGCATGCTTTTGTTGAGTAATGGCTCACTTGTCCCGTGCTGTTCAAAGAACTAGAGTAATGAACACCAGGTCCCGAACTGTGAGTCGATTACCAAGCCGCGTTCCTAAAAGCGCTAGTGTCTTAGGCGGAACAGTGCATCTGTGTGAGAGGACGTTGCATTTCCCCGGTGAGAAGGCCAGCTTCGAAGGGTTGCGGTTAACGTCCAGAGCCCTGAGATTGCTTTGTATCTGAGAGAGACGGGCTTGCATGTTTCCTGCATGAATGCAGCACAACATTTTGATGTCCTTGCAAGCAGGTAGTACTTGCTATATTGTATTGCCTGGAAAATATCATAAATATATTAAAAAACAGCAGTGGGCCTAGTACGCTGGTATGAAAACCACCACTGGCGACTAGTTTTGGGAATGACAGACTCGCACGCATATGCTGATCGCTTGCAAGATGAGCTTTGGTTGGCGCTATGTGCGCAGTCAGTCTGCAAATCCGTATGATTCAAGCAAGTGATTAGCATTGTATGCCTATCGTTTCAGGCCCTGGTTTGCTCCGGCGAAATGAAAAGTACTTCTCCAAGCTTGGCAGGGACCAGCCCCTGCGCTAACGCTTTATGGTGATCAACTAGAAGTCGTTCAGGAATTCAAGTACCTGAGCAGCTATATTAGCCCTCGTTGGATCGAAGGCGAGATGGTGAACCGTATGGCAAAAGCTCAAGTTGACTTTGCCAAGCTCTGCTACTGGTGGCGCAGGCTCGGCCTTACTCTTGCTTTGAAGAGCAGTGGTTATAACTCAGCAGTCCGTCCAGCCCAACTGTACGGCTGTGTAACCTCGCCCAACAGCTCGACAGACAAAATGCGACTCATCGCCTCTGCTCATCGGTGCCTTCGCAGCTTAGCTCATATCTGTCGGGAGCACTGCGTGAGCAATGAGCTTGTTCGGCGTCGCTTATTTGGTGCATGAATAGCGAGTGAGCCGCTCAGCGCCAATAGATCACGCGCAAGGCTCCGATGGCTGGGCCACGTGTTGCGCAGGCCAGCACACCGGCTCCCGCGACGAGCATAATTTGCTCGCCGGGGATACGGTTGGAAGAGGAGGAGCAGAGGCTAAGCGCTGACTTGGTCGAGAGAAACGAAAATCTTATTTCGAAGTTCGCGTTGGTTAGTGCATCCCAACTACATGGCTGGGGTCCTACGGACAACGCAAATCTTTGGTTGGACACGCTTGTGGATATGGCCGGAGGTCTGCCCTAATGGCGTTTGTGTTATGAGTTCCTTTGTCTATCCCCTTCTGCTTAACCACCTCTCCAATAACAATCTCCGTCGCTAGGCATAATATAACCCTTTTTACCGCACGTTAACCGGGTGTAAATTCTCCGGAACCATGTCCATCTATCACTGGGTGCTCAGTCAGCATGCCACCGTTGTACTACTTTCTTTAGTATTGCGGCACAATAGCTAAGGCGTTTTCTAACTGCAGCTAACGCATATGCTTAGGATGAAGATGAAAAAACTTAAACCTTTCCGTATTTCGTCTAACACTAAACTACCTTGTAGATATACAGCATTGATAAATTGACACTGGCTGACGGCAGCACAAGCCGCCCTGACTAAGGTATGCAGACCTATCTTCGGTTATTCCGCAGTTATGCCACTATCTAGCGGTTTTAAATTTTATCCTTGCTAGCTTTACGGTGCCTTGAAACGCTCAGTATCCACCAGGATCCGCGAGCTGAGGCTTTGCTTCCTAGGAGTAATTATGCCATGTCAAAAAAGCTGGAGTATCAACAAGATTCTCTTAATGCTTCTTGGTTATGGCGAGATTTTCCCGCACTTTTTCGATGTATTAGCTTGTGGGTTTGAAAATCCGACTTTTGGCCAATCACGTCGTACTTAAAAGTACGGGTACTTGAGTCACCTAGCATCTTTTTGCTACACCTTCCAAGTTAGAAGAGATACCGCCAGTTCATACACCTGTTTCTTTCTCTTTTAAGCTGTATTTGCTAGCGAAACAAAGGCACCATCGTTAGTATGGGAAAGAATTGCGGTGTACGCGGTCACCAAAGAACACAAATGACCCGGTTACTTTTCTTTTATCATATCAAGCGCCTAAGGTTTACAACACATTGTACTTTATATTCCCATTATTTTCCATATTTAACTCAAAAACTGGGTTTTCCCGTTCCTCTGTTAGCTGGGCGTTTTGGTCGTCAGGGTCAATTAAAATTGATAAAAATTGAAACCTTTTTTAGTTCACAAATGTCATTAGCACTTTACGCGGATTTATTAATTTTTATTTATCGTGGAATATCGTTTTTAACCAGCACTTACTCCTTCTTCTTTCATCGCTATCTTTCCATAAATCGGGATGTGTGGTGGTGCAGAAATACTCCGTAAACGTGAAATCAACTATATCAACAGCATGTTTTGCCCTCCACCATCATGAACTATACGTAATAACCTCACTGTGTTCTGGATTCTAAGGAACAAAACACCATCGCAAGGAAACCGACTGATACATCTTGCACGAATAGCAACGGAATATCCGACAAGGCGATACCGTGAAACATATCAAACGGCATTAACCCAACCCAGGAACTTATGAATAACTAAGCTTTATATTCGTCGCATGCACACAAGATCACGTAACCATTTTATAAGGTGCACAGATCCCTTGTGGGCACAGCTTCTAGCAGATGCCCAGAAATATACGTTTTTAATTACTTAATTTTTACATGATATGGTGGTTAACATGTCGATCAAGGCTCTGATGCTGAGGGGCACAGAGTGTTGCGCCTGTAGAAACTAGCTTGGTTAATCTTCGGGTTTCTGAAGAAGTTCAAAGGCATGAGGCTAGTCAGACGAGGCCAGATCGGGTCCGGGTACGTAGGGTTATCCTTCCAATTGAAGAGGGAATAAAAACAGATAGGGTGAAATGGAAAGCATAATGTCGGAAAGAAAAGGCTCTATTGAGGAGAAGTGGAAAAGCCGACGTCCTTCTCTAGGCAAGTTGAACAGACCATTTGGTCTGCCTATCCTTGCTGGGGCAGGCTGCAGTAGTCGGAAAGCAGTAGACTATTGACAGGAGATTAGGACGTCGGCTCGTTTAGGTTAAGCTGTAGTAGTAAGATCGGAATGCTAGCAGAGTGTCGGCAGAAATCAGCATGTTAAGAATAATAGGGGATATAAGAATACTAAGGATGTTTCCGGACCAGCAATGCTCTTGTGGTGAGGGCCACCGAGTGTTCAATCGTCAGAGCCTATGTTATTTAGATTTCAGAAATCTGGGTTAGGTCAGGATGCAGGAGACCGGTTAGATGAGACCCGATATGTCAGCGCGTTGTGGCTAGGTCGCCAAAGTAAGAAGGGAATAAAAGTAGTGGGTCATCGGACATGGAACGGTTCAGGATGAAATTGGCTATATGAATAGGTGGCTAAAAGTAGAGCAAGGCTCTCAGAATGAGGGCAAGGTGTGTTGCGTCTACAGAGGCTAGGCCGTTT
>CALYDF020006364.1:0-13541 GCA_944474145.2 Dicrocoelium dendriticum
AGCGCAATGAAGAAGGAGCATACATAAAGGCAGCGGAAACTCGTATCGGGCGGCCGTACGATGCAATACCCCTCAGACCGTGTTAACGAAGCCATCGGCTGGGGCAAATAGTCAGTAGTAGGACCATCGATTAAATGCATGGACCGCCAATCAGAAGTTAAAATGCGGTCTATCCGGCATGGTGACAATGAGACTAATAGGTACTCTGGATTCGGTAAGCATAGGTGGTTAAGTCTGGAGCATGGTCACGAGGAGATTAGATGTAGCTAACTTCAGATGCTGAAATACAAGAGCAAACTAGTGTAGGGACGAAAGCAGAATACTGCCTGTACACAATAAATAACCGCGAATCCCAATAAAAATGATTCGTCACTGCTGCCCAGACAAGCCGTTTCATTCTTTCGAAGCCGCTCAACACGGTGCCAGATGATTCAAAGAAAGTATGCAGCAGGCTATCGGGTTACATTACCAGCCAAATACCCAGCATGCTAGGCATGTTGGCTGCCCATTCATTAGTGCCAGTACCCTAACAATTTGAATAGTCTCCCTCATTAATGCAATCGATATCTTACGAAACTAAAGACAGCATCATCGCACAATCAGTGCATCGGATGGGTGCAAGGCGTTTCTTATTCCATTGCACGAATGCTTTTCACGCCAGTAAATGGGGCACCTTGTGGGAACGAGTTCTGCTTCACGATCACTCATTCAACCGCCCGGAGTTCAACCCAAGATAGCTGTACGAATGGTGGATTAGAGGAGAGAAGCAATCGACGCGCTTTGATGGCCCATTGATTATGTCATTCAGATTTCTCCAGCGGGTTCAGATAACTCACTTCAATCTCACAGACCTGTAAACGGCACCGTGTTTATTTTGCGTGGAAACCAAGCTGCCAGGTATTTTGGGTGTTGCGACTTACTCAAAATCCAACATTCTACCACTAGTGAAAGTGCGCTGAGTTACGACATAACGCAAGGACCTAGCAAACACACGCCACTGCGGCATTAAATGAGGGCCGAACTGTCCACACAGCGGCTGGAGGAAACCAGTGCTGTTGTTCATGTGTATAGTAAAAACTCATGGTGGACGGAGATATGTTACAACCAGTATTACAACCACCTTCTCGGAACAGGGTCCGGGAATATCCAGTGACCGATAAACATGAGGAAACAATGCCCCCGTTTTGCTTAAAGCCTCGGGCACACTATGTGGAACGTACGAATGGCGGAGGCAACACTTTTCGGCTCCACGCGGATGCTGGTATATGTAATCACATGATTACACATACTCCTTCAGCAGTGTATGATGTTCGCGAACCAGCTGGAAGTTGGTTCGGATTGTAACCAGCATTCTGGTTTATATTACTTCACAAACCAAGGAACATCGAGCTTTTCTACGTTATGTATTTTGTAAGTGATCTTGTTCCTGCCTTTCATAGAGTACCATGTGTATATATGTTGATAGAAGAGTATCCTAAACTTGACGAAAATTCCCTCAAAGTGCATGCCATCAGATTTGTCATATTCTATGATTTGTACAAATCAGCATTTGATGCGCACGTTGCCTGGGAGATAGCTCCTATTCAAGATGTCTTTATATGGATACTCAGGCACAGTCAGTCTGTCATGTTACCAAAAGTGCTCGCTCACGATCACCATGCTGTTGTCCTCATGTGGAAGGACAATTAGGTAGTAATCTAGGAGATTTGAAGGAGCTCAAATTCCACCTTGCGATTGTATATCCCATTATTATGTGGTTCAAATCATTGATTTCCATCATAACAACTTTTCCATTGAACTTCATTCTTTTCTGCTCTGAGTACGTATCCTCCAATCGGAGCTTCTTTTCGCACCTTTCACAATGGCGAGATGTCCACATGGTCGGAGTCCTTCATGAGGGATATAGAAAATTCACCTGTTCACCCACATTAGTGCCCTCTGCATCGTCAACAATTACAGTTAGTGCATCCCTCCCGAATCGCCGTTGAGTTACCATGTCAATCAGAAGAGCTTTAGTTGGAAACGTTTTGACAACAAACCCAACTGTCAAACACAAGTGGCTCTTATGCCTTCGATTGATGTTGACCAGTTCAGCTTGTAATCCAGTTGATCTGATATTGAAAAGTAAATTCTCATATGCTCTCACGGTATTCACATCGTATTCTCTCGAGTTTGGTAGCAGGCGTAAGTTCGGGTCGTATCCATGTCCCTGTAAAGAAGTACCATATTTCCTCGTCTCATTTGTATCATAGCTTTTCGTGAAATGCGTCGAAATTCAAGGTGTATTTTCCTGGTCACACCCTAACTAGAGCATTTCCCGCAGTCGCATAAAAGGTGCAAAAGCTTGCAAAGAAAGTTTAAAATGTTGCAAAATACTATGCGATGCAATCCTCTCACCTTAAGTGTGTTCTCATTGGTCGGATGCCAAGGTTTGGTGCATTAGTCTGGGAAGGTGAGCGCGCTGCCCGTTGACTGGGTGAGACTTGTGAATGAACCTTAGAGGCATGCACTTCGGCGGTGCAACGGGCTTGTGTGCGCCCCTCTCACGTCCGAAACGATGGATCACAATTGGTCTGAGAGCAATGAACTGCTGGAACATAAGCGCACGACCGAAACCATGTCTATGATAGTAACATCGTCGGCATGCCTTCTCGCGTTCGCCAGAGTATCTCACCACACATTCGTGACCGGGTTATGAGCGTCTTCGTCAACGGTGATGGCTGGCAGCTGGTGGCAACTGTGAACAACGTCAAATATCAAACAGCCTACTCCTGGATCCGTCGTTCTCTTGATCAGGAGCCGAGTACTACGCAGGCGCGCGGTCGTAAACGGATTTTGTCGGAGGAAGACGTAGATGACATCCTGGATTGGATCGCAAGGGACTCAACTCTTAGGCTACGGGAAATGCTAGTACGAGTACGAGCAGAAATGGTCAGGGACATCTCGAAGTCAACAATCACACGGCACCTGAATGGTCGACTGATAAGTATGAAGAACATCTATCAGGTTCCCGAGGAAATGAACAATGAGCGAAGCAAAGGGATACGCAAGGAATTCGTTCAGCAGTTTCTCCAAATTGAGGGTGTTGGCAAGTTCGTCATTTGGATTGACAAAGCTAACTTCAACGTTTACTGCAAGCGTACTCGTGGTCGGGCGCCCAGAGGAGTGAAGGCCAGTTGCAAAGTTGCCAACAGTAAAAGCCTCAATTTGCATTTGACCGGTGCACTCACAATATAAGGGAAAGTGTCGATGACCACCCGGAGAGGCTCATTCACAGGTCCCCTATCTCTCGAATGGCTGCGAAGCTATTTAGACAACCTGAAATGGGAGATGGAGCTCCGGCAGGTTGTCGTGGTATGTGATAATGCACCAGGTCACAGACGACTGGAAGAACTATCATCAGTAGATAGATACGAGGGAGTAACCATACTGCGACTGAGCCCATACTCTCCGTTCCTCAATCCGACCGAGAATGTTTGGCAGGTGGTGAGGGCCAGAGTGAAGAATGAGAGTGCACTACGAGGAACTCCTGCCCGGAGATCCCCAGAAACTCATAACGCAGATGGAATGGAGGCTGCAGTTCCTTGAACGCATTGCCGGAGCAGCCATCAAGGATATTAGCGTTGTGGGATGTCGTAATGCTATTCGACATAGACTTGTACATTGTACTAATTGTCTGGAAAAAATGACATATTTTGATCACGCTGCCGGCCTATATTTTACGTATCTGGTTGTATAGCATGTCACTGGCAGCACGTAGGACGTGTGAGTATTCACAGTGTTTTCAAAATATGTATTGCACATACGTTTGTTTGTGTGTTTGTAGGGGGTTGAAGCGATATCTGAGGTCTAGCGCAAGGGAGTGACACGGGACCGGCTTCCAGTGAGCCATGCCCGAGCGATATGTTCAACTTATGGTCCTTTTCGCGCTGCTATTCGCTGGGCCGTACTCTTGCATGATCAGTCTGAGATAATGTAGATACAGTTTCGTTGTTCAGAAAACTGAGATGTTTGGAAAGCACATTGTAGGTTGCTGGGTGAAGCTACCGTCAGATATATCACAACGTGGGATATCAGCGTGGATAGTTGAATAGTAGTGAATAGGAAATTACTGCGCAAGTCATGTCAGCCTTTTCCAAGAGTGAGTGGAACTGATGGATGCGAGTTCGCAAACGCGTCCAATGCCAGACAAGATGTCGTCATTGAAGCTGAACGAATGAATCGCGTGTCTAATGGAAACCATCTCTGTGCGATGTCTGTCCGCTCTATTTGAGTGCACTGTCGCGTTACTTCGTTACCCGATTGGAAGTCTGTCTGTCAAGTTCGGAACCCACATCAGCCGGTTCGGAAGCTGTATTTTAGATTTAAAAGCAACCATTCCTAAAGCAAGCCCAATTTAATTTGCATGCCAGAAAGGCCCGAATAGCTGTCCAGTACGAGTTCGTCGTTCGTATGATCCCTCGTTTGACCCAATAGCGTGCGCAAACAAATGGTTGTGTAGTTTGCTTGGATACAGTGGCGTAGCAACTACTTTTGCTGTCCGTGGCGGACGTACAATTGCTGCCGCTCTCGCAGTTGTAAAGCCCACAACTAAAATTGGCATTCAATGTTTAGTTTCACATAACAACAATTACAGATTTAATATTAGAGTGCTGTCGTGAATGCAGATATTTGAATTGTTAAAATACCTCATGTAAGTTTTAGCACATATTACGTAAAGTATAATCACTCCCCATATTACTTTGTCTGTACACAGTTAATTCTTATTTCAAAGGACCCTTAACCAGCATTGCAGTCAAATCTGTAGTCGTCTACACTGACGATTCACTTGTCCTTTGGTGGTATTGTAAGAAATAATAGAAATCGACCTACTTCTGACTAGTCGGAATTGAAATAGACCTGGCTTAGACCCAGAGCTAGCGTCAACGCGGAAATAACGACGCAAAGCGAGCGCAGGTGGAAATCATAGTAACCAACTCGAATTACACGAACTAGTGAGGTATACTAAAACAAGGACAATAAAAGATCGTTTAAGAACAATCACCATATCCGCCACCGTTTAAATGAAGTGCTTGGCTGCTGTAGTTACCGCGTTATTTGTTCATCAGCCTTTCGGAACTTCGAGGATGCTCCGGTGGACTTTCCTGCACTTCTTCGCACGCATCGTGCTTTTCTGGAATGGACACAGACGAAGAAGGGTTTGGCACATTCCAAGTGTTAGGTCCGTTAGCTGAGTTACATAAAAACTGATTCGAGTGTCTACTGTGTACAGACACATCAGCTAGATCAAGTATTCGACACATTCAGGAACCCAACTGACTGAGAATTATTCCACGCGATGGTCGCAGATCATTTCCACGGTGGTAAACAACCACGGCAGACCCAAAGCACAACAAATTCGTTCTGAGAACACGTCTCTTTCACAGCTTAGCAGGGCTGTTTCCGGTAGTCGAATGTGTCCCATCCCTACACTGCATAATGAAGTTGGCAAGTAATTTTTCAAGCTCAGCAAACGTTGTTGTATTGAACGAAGTGATTGCGCTTTTCATTATTCGCACTAACTTCGCAACAGCACCATCAGACTGGATATGTTGGCACAGTATAAAGGTGAGGGAAACCCACGTCTACATTTTTAGCACTGAAGTGCATTCCATTGTCTGTGATCAAGACATACGGTGCTCCTTCTCGAAGAGCCGTGATGGTAAAATCTGCTGATGCAGTAGTATTGAAATACACTTCTGGTTATTGTGAAAAGGAACAATTATGAGCAGAGCATAGTATTTGTCCAGAAATAGACCACAGTAGTCTGGAAGAACTCCTTGCTACAGCTCACATGTCATGGGCCAGGGCGTCCAGTTAGATGGTCTAGAACGAATCTTACGTGAGCAGCTGGCTCAATCCTTTGCCGTGCGGAGTAAATCGACTTACCTTTCTCACACCTAGATGACCAGAATGCAAATTATGTAACACAACAGATCGCAGCGTTGGAGGCACAACATTGCGATCATGGACACAGAGAATTCCATCGACTGTAACAGAAACTTCATCACGGAGCCTGTAGAAATGCGGAAATCTTCTCTTCCGGTTAGGCTTCCATCGTTAACGCAGTGATGACAGAGCGGTATAAAAATATTTTCATGTATCTCGAATTAGATCAGAACGGTCTGCTGGAAATGGCTGCGTCAAGAGGCACTCTGAATTCACCATTTCATTAGACGTACCGAGTAGTGACAACTAATCAGCAGATGGAATGTGTTTAGCACTACGGTGTTGGATGTCATCCGAATATGCAGCGAGTGCAACGTTTCAGCGCAGTACCACTGCAGCAAACGATTTAGCCAAACATTTTTGAAGATGGTAGATGAACTTAAGCACTTTGTTATCCGTTACCATAGTGGTGTATTCCAAACGGTCACACGTGGAGGCGCAGTGGTTAGACCGACTCAGCTGACGCTGGAGAATGTGTTGATGTGATCTAGCTGGATTTTTCCAAGGCCTTCGATCGTCTAGACCATCGGATACTAATCTCCAAGCTCCATCCTACGCCTGGAGTTTACCATGGATTTAGTTGATGTTAACTGCTGGTGCTGTGAATCTAATCGGATTGCAGGACTACGGCGGAGCAA
Organism: Dicrocoelium dendriticum; assembly: GCA_944474145.2. Taxonomy (NCBI): domain Eukaryota; kingdom Metazoa; phylum Platyhelminthes; class Trematoda; order Plagiorchiida; family Dicrocoeliidae; genus Dicrocoelium; species Dicrocoelium dendriticum. The sequence goes on from CALYDF020006364.1 coordinate 6,627, forward strand.
ACGATAAGTCCTTCTTTTCATATTTAAACTACTAACTGTTTTACTATCATTATTAGCATTATTGTTATTTCGATATCTCTACGATCTATCCAACGGGACTTGTAAAGCAACGCTTCTGAACCCATATAAATTCATTGTTCATTTTTCATTGTTACCGCCCAGTGCACCGCGAGAGCTTATCTCATGGTTTAAGCGTATGCGCGTTCCGCTGGACTAAGTCGTCTAAAGACGCACAGCACAGCATGACTGTTTTGTTCTTATGCTTCTCCTATACCAGTAGGTGATAACAGTTGATGGCAATTTTGGCGAAAATGGTCCTAAACAGCATCTGTACCGCATTCTCATGATTGATGGTCCAAACGAACGTGTTTGCAGACTGCAATTCGAATAGAGGCTCTGCGTTTTCGGCAAATGAGGAATAAATCTTGAATAGTATTGCAGAGAACCCATTAAAGAACTAAGTTCTTCAAAGGTTCTGGGAGAATTGGCATTAGATAATTAAAAGAAATGAGCAGGATTCAGATGAGAAGCAATTCCATCGACGATATAACCGAGCAAAGAAAATGTTGATGTACCCAACATGCATTTCGAAGAGTTTTTGGTCACCTTAAACTCACAAGGTCTCTCAAGACGTGCACAATCCCTTGTCATGAATCGCTTTTGAAGGAGCATGAACGACAACATTGTCCTGGTACAGTACAATCCCTGCTAGATTCTCAGTGACGGAGTCCATAACATCTTGAAAAACGGATGGTGATGCAGTGAGACCAAACGGTAAAAAGTTGAAACGAAATCACTCGCATGGCCTGTTTCTAGTTGTAAGAGTACTAGATTGTTCGTCAAAAGGTATGTGTAAATAAGCATCGTTTAAATCGAGCTTAGAAAAACACTTAGATTCGCTCAACTGCTGTAGGACATCCTCAGGTTCTGCAGTAGTGCAACGTCTATGTACTTTGCACTTGTTCACTGAAGCCCGGTAGTCGCCACAACTCCTGAGCGTTTTTACCGTCATGCTTTAGTGGTGTGATTATGTGAGTGGCCCAAACTGTAATCTGTACCGATGTAATAATGTTGCGACGACAACGAATCGACAATGAAGCACAAGCTTTATCGGCGCGATCACAAGCTATGTCACCACTCACACAGGTGTACTTTAATGAGTCATGTTTCCTTCCCCCGTTGCACCACATCTCCTGGCTTCCGCTCGCAACAGGTCCATGCAATCCTTGAGGCATGGGAAGAATTATTCTATGTCCATTTCGTCCCCGTAGCTCCGCTTCCACACATCCCATTCTGCACAGCCAAGAGTCGTTCCATAGCTCTTGCTTTGCTTGAATGTGGATGTATAACTCTGCTGGTGGTGGTTCCGGGAGGAAGCAACAACGGCGGTATTGTCCGAGTTATTACGTTCTCGATAAATACTCTCCTCGTTTTGCCTGGCTCAGGCTCACTACCGGGCGCCGCTCGTGCCCCGTTTTCGTCTCGTTCCGTCAGGCCAGTGTTGCTCCGTCTGTTCCCTATCAATGCGACCATTTTTCTTTCCGCTGGCTCCCCTTGTAATGGTCTTTCTGTTTTCCGTGCAACCACTGCCTTCCGCCTCCCTACAATAATACCTTTGACAACCATGTCACTAAGGGACTACTTCCCTGGCTCCCGGAGCCCGAAAGGAATTGTTTCTCTTTTAATGAACACAGAAGTGCCTTGGATGTCAAGATTAATGAGCTTGACACGCATGCAAGCTGAGGCTCTTGAACATTGCACAACAAGAGAGCGAAGCTTTGCATAAAGTGGAGCTGAAAATAATGCTAACGACATGTTCGGCGTCTTCATAAATGTAAGGCCTATAATCTAAGGGTCAGGATCCATAACAAAAAATACACAGAACATTAGTAGTGGGAGTTGATTGTCCTAGGTAGCAATTCATCACATCTAGACTCAGAATTTCTGCCTATGACACTCAACACCCGTACTACTCTTCTGTAATCATTACTCCGACCAAACTGCTTATAATGCCATGCTGATTGGCGGCTTAAGTTTGGTAAGCTCGTCGGTTGGGGAGGGGGCTACTCTGTGTTACGGAGAGAGCTTAAAGCTAGCAATCAAGCCGAGAGTAGTGCCGTAAAAGTGCATCGATCTGCAATTAGAGATCGAACTCGACTATAGATCAAAATGCGAATTGATGCGGAATCAGAGGCAAGTTGGATCACGAACTTGGAGCACTTGAGTTGTGTTAATTAACGCCAATTAGCATCTCCAATATTGTTGTTTAAGTAGTTGCTCACAACCTATTTCTTGGGCCGTGCTCTCATACACAGCACGGCAGTAACGTGTAAGTCAGTGGTTAGTGAGCGGTGCTATATCACATTTAGTAACTTATTTACCATGGTCGTTGCCGTCCCCTTTAGTTCTGTGGTCTCGACCACGGCCTCGCAACAGTCGAGTTGCGGGTTCGAGCCCTACCACGGTCCGATGCAATGCGCACTGCTGACGATTCCCGAAAGGATGAAACAAATACACACTTGACTGAACTTGAAGTGCACTCTGACAGAAATACTTCACGAGCCAAGGATAGAAAGTGAATGACCAGTTATCTCTTTAACAGAAAGTGCTGTTGGTCTCAGTGGAAGTTTCGGAGTTAAGCTTTCAAAATATGAACTCGGAATAAAAGACTCAGTACTACCGGTGTCAATAATAAATGAATTTTGTAGTCACCGTTGACAACAAATTGCTGTGCCATGTGAGAAGTAGTGTCACAAAAACCCGTAGCATGTGCTAATGAATGAAACTCGGATGATAGCTTTTGTCCATCTGTCGCTAATTGAACTAAACAAGTCCTCGACATACGGCCTGAATATGATCTATTTCACGACACGAATAACACTTCGGGTTACGGAACTTGCATGGCAGTCGCGAATGATTATTACCGCATGACCTACAAACAAAAATGAGCAATGCATTCATGCGGATTAAGAAGCAATGCTTTACAAGTCCCGGTGGATGCTTTGCAGGGTTATCGAAAAATAAAAAAGCAGTGGATTACTTACGTGTAGAAGAGAGACTTATCGTTTGTTTCGTTGTAGTCCTGTGATTCGTGTAGTTTCCCAGCACAAACATGTAACAGCAAAGAAATCCAGAGTATATTCCAGAAATGGGCTCAAGACGTAGTACTAGGTAACAAAGTGGAGAGTAGGTGAGTCACCCAAACATCTTTTAAAGATGGATAGTGATGATGCAAAAATAACGGATTCTGGAAGAGCATCCCACGCGTGACATACGCGGACGGAAAAGCAATTCCTACAGCAATACAGGTGACTGTGCCTTCTACCCGTTTGTATTACTGCTGAGTTGCAGTACAGAGCGGCACACATGATGTGGATCGTGAAGAATTAAGTGCACCGTTATCAAGTTACCTCGTAAGCGGTGGTAGTATTCACAGAATACCCCCAATCGTTCCAGCCACTTTTAGTATGGAAGATGGTGTATTTCAATAACGTGCTTTGATGCTCGACGTTGGGGCTGCTCCAATGCAATAAGGTCGTGTTTTCGCCATGGGCGGCAGGCTTGAATTGCATATTCGACATGAGGACGAACATACGCACTAAGCATCTTCCGAAAAATAGCACGATCTATTTGTCCGAACCCCCGTCGTAACAGGCCCATATGTTGGTTACCAGTTTTGGAGGCTGTCGCGATTTGCCTGGAATAACATAGAACATACTGAACCAGTACTCCAAAATCCCGTTCGGTGGCAGCTCGCTGCAGCACTTGTGTTCCGAGCCTGTAACAGTGATTGCTCTGGTGTCGTATGGAGAGCACTTTACATTTACCCACATTGAATTGCAGTGGATTTGGGATAAACCATTAACTTACCGAGTCTGGATTACTCTGAAGCAGTTGCTGGTCATTATTCCAATGATTCTTGCGCCAAATCCTGACGTCATCGGCGAACACCAGGGAGTTAGATGTAATTGCCTGTGTGAGGTCATTGATAAATACCAACTACAATCGGTGACGTAGCACCGAGCGTTGAGACACACCACATTCAATTTGCATGGGGACAGCGAATGAGCTCCGAACTCTGATCACCAATTTCCGCTGAAGGAGATAGTTGGCGCCCAGCTTAGAAGAGGTTCACCGATCCCGTAACGCTGTGGCGTGGAAAGGAGTATTCGATGATTTAGACGGTCGAATTCTTCCGAGAAATCCAGGTAGATCACATCAACATCCTTTCCAGCGTCACCTTATTAGGTCCAGCTACTCAGTGCTATAATCAAATTCGTTGTGCATGATCGATTTCGACAAAAGACTTATAGCTGATAAAGAATACAGTTACTTTTCCAAATAGCCCACCAGCGCATCGGCTATAATGAATTCCATCATCTTGGAAAATATAGGGAGAAGGGAAAGTGGACAGTAGTTTGAAGCCTCGGTTGTGCTTCCACCTTTGTGAGTGGGTATTCTCATTTAAAGATTCCACACGGCTGGTACTTGGTTACGGTCTAAACAACGCTGGAAGAACTGAGCCAGTGGCTCTGCTACTTGGACTACTGCTGCTCCCAGTGCCTCTGGACGAATAGTATCGACACTCGGGGATTTGTGCTTGCGTAGAGTGGTCAGATTCTGCAAGAGAGCTTTGGTGGTAAAGGAGATGTGAGTGCGTCCCGGCGTCAAGGCGATAAAAGCTGGAGGATCCTAATCGTAATATCTTCTTGATGATGGAGGCATATTGCATCCGCATCACGTTTACTCCTTCCGTGCCCGTTCGGTTTCGGGCATCAGCTGCCGTGTGGCGGAACTACTCGCCTCACCATTCGTAGACTATTGGCGTGCTTATACAACAGTTTTTGGTTGGCCCTGAAGGATTTTGCCATGTTCTGCCGATGCGCGACTTTGTCCTCGCAGAACAGTTGTGTGCAGTGGTTTTCTTGGGCTGCGTAGATATCCCAGCTTTCTGGTGTGAGAATAATCTATGCTCTCCCCACGCAGCGTTTGCGAACTGCCAGCAATTTTCGAGTTCTGCTGCTTACGTAAATAACTATTTCAGGCCGTTTGCAAACTGTTGTCTCTGAAGCATCAATAAGCAGCCGCTTGAATTTGTTTACGAACTCGAGCCAGACGACATCCGGGTGTTTCCGGCGAGGAATGACCAGGTCGTGGCACTCACGAGGTGGGCTAAGCGGTCGTAGCATATGATGATTCGTGCCGTCTCATGGTCCGCATCTCAGTATTCTGCATACCAGATGAAGTTAAGACTAATAACACTAGGATCCCAATAGTCTAACGGGCAGTCTGCAACCAACGCTTCAATCATATGTCCCTCGTTGGTAAGAAAAATACCAAGCACAGTTGGCCTATTACCTGCTCTGAACCGCGTAAGCGAAATGACATAATTATAAGGCGAACACTGGTTACAAGCTCCTGTAGATCAGCTTCAATTTGTTATCCGCTCGTGGCAGTGATTTCTAAACAATGCACATTGCAATCACCCATGGTCAAGATGTGAGTTTTTCTCCATTTTAGAGTTCCCCGTAGGACAGTTGCCATTTGGTAGTCCGTTCCAGAGCTGGAGTTAAGGGGACGGCACATTAGGGCTATAAGGCAAGTGTATCTTCCTCTTAACTGCAGGCGGCACCAAAGCGAATCAGGAATCAGCACATCTAAATCCGCCATGACTTCACACTGTAAGTCGTTTCGTAATACGGAATTACACCTTCTCTTTTTGTCACTCGGCCGTTTCGCATGGGTGACATGTCAAGTAGCGATGTTTCAGCATCCACTATTTCAGGGTGTAACCACGTCACCGTGTTGCTGATGATACCAGAGTTCTGGGAAACTTGTCGATCCATCAGTTTGGCCAGATTATTGAATAACTCCTGAGCATTCGTGTACAAGCTGACTAGTTTCTCGGTCTCTAGTAGGCCACCGGTGGTGTTGGGGTACCGATCGATGTGAGGTCGGTCGTGCTTCCAATGCCTTCTGATAGAAAGATAGTGTCCGTTACTGCCAACCTTGTTCGTGGCTGGCGTTTTAAAATTCCTCGGTTTTCGTAGCTAGGCTACAGTTTACTGTTGGTGTTGTATAAAAGTGGAGGTTCTTCACTCACTGCGGTTTTCACATCTTGTTACTGCTCATATAGGGCTCTAATAGACTGGAAAGTGCGTTCAACCAGAACAAGTAGCTTTGTTGCAAGTTCGGTAAGTTAATTCCAGCAATCAACCGATCACGGAGTTGGGTATGCAACTGGTCACCAAGACTGCATCATGCAGCTTGCTTTCGTAGTTGGAGGATACAAGTGCATATATCTTGATCACATTTGCGGATAAGGGTGTGAAGTTTTGCTCTTTCTGTCGCTTCACAATTTGCTAGCTGAACATGTTTAAGCAGTAACGTTTTCAGTGCCTCATATTGTAATAAAAGCAGTAGCTCAGGAAAAACTAAATTCTTCCACAGACTGTAAAATTCTAGTCCAATAGTAGTAATGAAATGAGCAGATTCGCTTCATCATTCAAATCTTTTCTTGTGATGCACCAGATCGCAAAACGTTCCATGTAATCCTCAATATGGTGACAATTGGAATGAATATTTCGGTTACCTAGATTGCAGAAATCCAAGGTAAAATATTCATCCGAGACGCCAATTGTAAGGAATAATAGAAATCGACCTATCAGTATAATAGTAATTCGGTTAGCAACAAAAGTCGAAAAGAGTCCGTTAACACTACGATGCAGATTGAGAACAATTATCGAATCCGTCGAAAATGTTGTGTGGTATTAGAGACTGATTTCCTCATCGACTTTCGCTATCATTCGTATGGTAAGTACAGCAGCGATGAGCTCTATTCTTGGTATAAACACGATCCGAATGGGATTAACTGTAGAGTTACCAATATTCAGCGAGTTCTTAACACTGCCTTCC
>CALYDF020006365.1:0-13345 GCA_944474145.2 Dicrocoelium dendriticum
TCTTTTCTTTTTCTTCTATGTATTGCGGCACAATAGCTGAGGAGCTTTACACCTTTGGCTAACATGTAAAATGAAGATAAATGATGATGATTCGTATGGAAAGAACCTGGAAGCAACAAGGTGTCCTACTTTATCTGAAACTGTACAGCGTAACTCAATTATTATGTCTCAGTGATTGGTGTGCATTGGATATATTCCTTTCTCCTGTAACAATAATAAATAATAATATTGTGCTCAGCTGTACGCCATAATTGCTCTTCGCTGCCGTGCAACCAGCACCGGTCGCACGCAGGCTGATTATATCGGGAGGGCACCCATCCATCTCCGGATTCGAACTCGCGCCGGATAATTACCAGACGGGCTCCTTACCTCTATGCTACGGGCCGAAAGTCCCGTACGTTAGACTTCCTTCATAATAGTACGGCCTGCTCAAAAAGAAATGAGTAGCAATATTCGGACGAAGGTTTGTTTACTTCCGTTGATTGATCTGGCTGGGAGTGCTGCCCACTGCGAACAAGTCGGAGTCTATTCTTTCAAACCCGCCTCGCAACCTAGCGTTCTGTGATAATACGCATAAGTTTATTCGTCGATAGACATTCGCTTTAGTAATCATGTGTGATTTACTATTTCGCCTTTAACAGATTGGATCGGACACAAGTTCGGAAACTAACGTGGCAACTTCTGCAAGCCGTCAATTTCTGTCATACGCATAACGTGAGTGTCTCAGTTGGTATGTCTGTAAAACTTCAGAAATAAATTCCGCAAGACAAATTTCCTTTGCTCAGTGTGATACTAAATGATATCAAATGGATGCGCGATTGATCTTTTTTCAACGGCGTTGCGTGTCGCGAAGTGTAAGCATGATAATCTCACCGCCTTTTAGGTCCCCGCAAAATCGTGTTGTTTAAGTACAATAAGCATCTACTAACTTCATAGTAGAACATTCCATCTTGCTTAATACGCACGAGGACAAAACCAAAAGTACCGATAAATCATAGCCGCATGGGAAAAACGCAGGGTACAGAAGCAACAGGCGCTAATGGGGTCTACCCCATTAACATCAAGCGCATGTTGCGGTAATGTATGCGGTCTCCCGTGTTGCAGTCAATCCAGCCTGGTTAGCTACCAGCGTGTCCACGAACGGCAAATATGCGGTCCATGGGGCCAATTTGCTACACCATTGCTGCATTTGGTCTGTACGTGTGTCCGTGTGTTAATTCTGTTGCATTCGAGGTGCTTATTTTTGATTCAGATGTACAGTGTGGCTGCTCTTGATGTGAATGTTCACTAGCGGCTTGCCTGTTGAAAAACCGCCACCGTGCTGATATTAGCTCAAGGTGACAGTTGCTCGTTGCTGATGTATACAGCGTTCACGGTTCTCGTGACAATGTTGTCCTCAAAGAATAGTTGCGTCTAGTGTGGAATGGGCTACGGATTAGCCGATGACATTTGTACGTCTGAAACATCTGATTCCCCCATTTGGATAGCGGGGATGTGAACGTCGAACGAGCGTGGGCCGGCTCCAGTGATGAAAGGCGACTCCCATGCACATGCCTGCAGATCTTAATTCTTCAGGTTTTACAGTGGTGTTGCTTGGGCTGTGAGTGGTTCATCGCAAGGCACCCATGACCCATTTGTATGCGCAGGCGTCCCGTGGCTGTCCTATGCATATCACATGGACTGGTAAATCCCGAACCAACTATGTGGGAACCGATAAACAACATCATTGCGAACATATATATGTAGTAAAACTGTGGGTCCCCTTCAGAAATTTCGTCAGAGCAGTGTGAGGACATAAGTTGCGATATGCCAACATTTCGATTGTTCTCATCAGTCGCAAACCTATGCGTTTATCAATGACAGTAAATATATCCTGCACCATAGGTTGCACCAGGGGTGTGTTGGAATGGGAGTTGAAAACAAGCTACGCAGCAAACATAGATACAAATAATGTGTACATATACGTATAGATGTAATTTTTACAAGTACGTAATGCGTTCCTCTGTCATGAATGGGTAGAAATTTGGTATTCGTTCTATGTGTTATGTTGAGAAGAGGAAAAATTTGGGAATCTGAGGACTTCCCACTTGAGCAACATCAACTCCATCGTCGTACCACTTTATCCCCTTAAAACTGTTATACTTCTACCTTTTATCTCACTGACGCTCCTTACTTCAACCACTTATGTGGTTTGCCAATTTGTCAGTATTTCTATTGCCAACCTGCGGGACTCGTTAAGTGTATGCTTTTTTACCCGTCATATACCATTGTTCCATTGTTCCATTGTCTCAGTCAGCGAACTGTGGTAACATCACAATGAACAGTTGACTGAGGAATCAATAGGGCACCCAAACTCTAAGCTACCCGATTAGTTTGATGAGAAGAGTGCGAATATTGTCGCATTGGTGTCAAAGAAAAATGCAGCTATTGTTGTGTATGAAGAGTGGGTGCCGGCTGGCTTGAAAGATGCCGTTGTACTACCACTATACAAGGAAAAGGGAATAAGCATTGTGCCACGTTTTATCGTAATATCAACTTGATGGGTTATATGTGTAAGGTGATAGTGCTAATGCGGCTCAACCGCTTCGTCACCCAACTCATTGAACCGCGCATTGTGAAAGAGCAGTACGGATTCGGGTCGAGCCACCTCACCATAGGTATGGTGTTTCCGCCTCGTCAGTGGCAGCAGACATGAAGAGAGCGACACCCAGCTATTGTACTTACTGTTTGTTGACTTCCCCAAGGCATTTGACACGGTGAACCGCAAGGCACTGTGACTGGTGTTGAGTAAGTTTGTAAGTGCAATTGTATGTCTGTATAGTGGTATGCGGGATAAGGTGCATCTGAATGGACAAGCCTCTAACGACTTTGACCTAGTGTGAAGGAAGACTGTGTCCTAGCCCCATACGCTGTTTAATGTTCATCAGGCACTCTTGATGTCGAATAATTTTAGTGCCTGTGATTACGGTGTCCGTCTCGAGCAACATATTGAGAACTGGTTTCTGAACATTCGGCGTTTCTGGGTGAGAACTCTGGTGTGTGAGTCAGCCATTCGAGTGTTGGCGTTTACCGATGATTGTGTGTTATTTGTACACAAAGAGAATGAGCTGCAGCGCATGACGATGGTACTCACTTCGGCAGGGAAGAGGTTCAGACACACCATCAACACAAACAATAATGTTTGTGTTTGAGCCACCACTAGATCGAAAAATTGTGGGTACTCGCAAATCAAAATTGCTCGCCAAGTTTTACTGAACCTATCAACATTTTAATACCTCAGGATCATGCAACTTGCAAATGAGCATTGAGTTGTGCACGCCCTTGCCGAATGAATGTACGACATTCTGTAAGCTCTATTATCGGGTGTGGAGGGACGAGCAGCTGGCATTGAATCAAGCTGACGGTGTACCAATCAGTGGTACTCTCTATTGTCCTCTACCTTGGCGAAACATGGACGCTCTAAGAAAAGTACGTTCGTTATGTAGCGAGAAGGACAAGACAGGGGGGTAGACGTTTATTGCACACCGAAAATGGGCACATGAGGGTCTCGCGCGCGCCATCGAATATCGACTAGATTTCCGTCCCACAACGCAACACAGGTACGGATGTTAGAGACGAGCCAGTCCTTTCGCCTCGGGAGCTCTGACTTGGAAGATCCGCCTTCCTGTTTTCGCCTCGATCCCCACTTCTCTGTACCCGATTTGGATCGGCCAGGAGTCGTTCGAGATCTCTCGATTTGCTTGTTCTGGGCTGTGTCAATCGGCTCGGCCTCGGTCCTGTGGGCTGCGCTAGCGGCGTATATGTCTGATTTATTGCGCTGTCCCCATATTCCCGCTCCGTAGTTCCGGGCCCAGGCTCGTCGCTAGCCGTCCTTCTCGATCCGCTCTCAGCTAGCTCCGAAGAGCTCCCCCGACGCATTTTTGGAAGCGGCCCCTCTACACCCGCCCCTCCTCCAGGACCTTTCTTCCACTGGTACCATGGTCGCAAGAGAGCAGCATTAACCCAGCGTTTTATTCCTCCGCAGTCGATTAAGAAGTTGCCCGCGTTCTGGTCGATAATGGTGTAGGGGCCTTTCCAGCGTTTTCTGAACTTGCTTGCTCCCGGCCCGTCATGATCTGGCCGATCATTATTCCGTAACTTGACCTGTTCTCCAATCCTGAATGGCCTCCACTTGTGAGCCTCATGTCTGGCGTCGTACTTTCGCTTATTCCGCGCTTGTCGAGCTTTGGTTTCGCTTCTAGCTTTCCCTCGCAGTCGCTCTTGATGCCCAGCTGGATGTTTCCGCTCGCCCTGGTTCGGTAGGCAAGTATCGAGCGCAATCCGTGGTTCTCTGCCGAACAGTAATTCGAATGGCGAGACCTTGGTGGTTGATTGCATGCTGGTCCGATACGCGATCAGAACCTGAGGCAAAGCATCTTCCCATGCCAACTTCGTGCAGTTTATCCACGTCTTCAATGTCCAGTTGAACCGCTCGCTCATCCCGTTGGTTTGTGGGTGGTACGGTGAAGTTCGCCGTCTCTGGATGCCCCACTTGTCCAGCACTGACTTAAACGCTCTTGACTCGAAGCAGGGCCCTTGGTCCGTGATGATACACTTTGGGATCCCATACCTTGCAGGCACATTAAATTCGAAAACTCGCGACACTCTCTCGCCTGTTTGGTCCTTGATTGGTATGGCTTCCACCCATCGAGTGAAGTGGTCAATCATCACTAGAATGTATCTGTTTCCTGTTCGGCTCACTGGTAAGGGCCCAAAGACGTCCAGTCCCCAACACTGAAGTGGCTCACCAACCTCCATCGATCGCATCGGCGGTCTCGGGGACTCCATCTCCCGACTCGTTTGGCAGTTTGGGCACTCCCGAAGGTATGCCGCGACGTCCTTCCTCATGGTTGGCCAAAACACTCGCCTCCGCAGCAATTTAAAGACCCGCTCGAATCCCATATGGGCGCCATCATGAGTTATGCGCATCACACGTTCTCGCTGATTTGGTGGAACAAAAGGCACTTTCCGTCCGTCTATCGCCACCACCACGTTATCGTTTTCGACCTTCAACCTGTCCCAGATCTTGAGGAGTTCCTCCACCTCTTCCGATGTGGCCTCCGGTTTGGTACCAGCCTGTAAGTGAGAGCACAACACCTTCACGAATTCATCTGTCCTTTGATCTCCCGGCAGGTTCCTCTCCCCCATCGCGATCGCACGCACCGGTATGGCATTGTCTGGCATGATGTCGTCCAAACACGGGCGTGACAACATATCTGGCAATACATTTTGCGTTCCATCCACGTGCTCAATGGTGAAGTTGAATTCCTGCAATCGGTAGGCCCATAGCGCAAGCCGTCCCCGCGGGTCTTTCGCCGTCATCAACCACGAGAGCGGTTTGTGGTCAGTGACGACCCGGAATTCATTCGCCAGTAAGTAATTTCTCCACTTCTCTAACGCCCACACGATGGCCAAGCATTCTTTCTCCGTTGTTGAATACTTCTGTTCCGCCCCCGTCAGCACTCTGCTCGCGTACTCCACCACCCCAGCCGGTTGAGACAAAACCGCACCGATGGCCACATTGCTTGCGTCGACAGCCACAGTGAACCTCTCACCAGGATTGGGTAGCCGTAGACATGTCGGGGCTTCCGCGATGCCTGCCTTTAGATGGTCAAAGGCCTGATCCGCTTCAGCTGTCCACACGAAGGGCACGTTCTTGCGAAGCAGCTTTAACAACGGGCTGACCTTCTCTGCGAACTGGGGCACAAACTTTGAATCATATGCCATCACTCCCAAGAACGAACGGAGCTGACGCTTGGATTTTGGTTTTGCGAAGCACTTGATCGTCTCGCGTTTCTCCGGAAGTGGCTGGACTTGACCATTGCCCACGATGTGACCCAAGCATACAATTGACTTTTGGGCAATCTGCGACTTTTTACGACTGAGTTTCAGACCAGCTTCGTCTAGCCTCTGCAGTACTGCAGTACTGCCTCTGCAGTACTGCAGTCTGGTCACATGTTCCTGTTCCGTCTCAGAGAACGCCATCATGAGTTATGCGCATCACACGTTCTCGCTGATTTGGTGGAACAAAAGGCACTTTCCGTCCGTCTATCGCCACCACCACGTTATCGTTTTCGACCTTCAACCTGTCCCAGATCTTGAGGAGTTCCTCCACCTCTTCCGATGTGGCCTCCGGTTTGGTACCAGCCTGTAAGTGAGAGCACAACACCTTCACGAATTCATCTGTCCTTTGATCTCCCGGCAGGTTCCTCTCCCCCATCGCGATCGCACGCACCGGTATGGCATTGTCTGGCATGATGTCGTCCAAACACGGGCGTGACAACATATCTGGCAATACATTTTGCGTTCCATCCACGTGCTCAATGGTGAAGTTGAATTCCTGCAATCGGTAGGCCCATAGCGCAAGCCGTCCCCGCGGGTCTTTCGCCGTCATCAACCACGAGAGCGGTTTGTGGTCAGTGACGACCCGGAATTCATTCGCCAGTAAGTAATTTCTCCACTTCTCTAACGCCCACACGATGGCCAAGCATTCTTTCTCCGTTGTTGAATACTTCTGTTCCGCCCCCGTCAGCACTCTGCTCGCGTACTCCACCACCCCAGCCGGTTGAGACAAAACCGCACCGATGGCCACATTGCTTGCGTCGACAGCCACAGTGAACCTCTCACCAGGATTGGGTAGCCGTAGACATGTCGGGGCTTCTGCGATGCCTGCCTTTAGATGGTCAAAGGCCTGATCCGCTTCAGCTGTCCACACGAAGGGCACGTTCTTGCGAAGCAGCTTTAACAACGGGCTGACCTTCTCTGCGAACTGGGGCACAAACTTTGAATCATATGCCATCACTCCCAAGAACGAACGGAGCTGACGCTTGGATTTTGGTTTTGCGAAGCACTTGATCGTCTCGCGTTTCTCCGGAAGTGGCTGGACTTGACCATTGCCCACGATGTGACCCAAGCATACAATTGACTTTTGGGCAATCTGCGACTTTTTACGACTGAGTTTCAGACCAGCTTCGTCTAGCCTCTGCAGTACTGCAGTACTGCCTCTGCAGTACTGCAGTCTGGTCACATGTTCCTGTTCCGTCTCAGAGAAGACGATGATGTCATCACCGTACACAACCACGCCTTGCAGGTTCGCGAGGACCATCAGCAACAAACGCCTGAATGTAGCCGCGGCGTTGCACAATCCAAACGGCATTCTCAAAAACTCATACTGCTGGCCATTGACACTGAACGCCATCTTGTGGCGATCTTCTTCTGCGATCGGCAGTTGCCAATATCCCGAGCGGAGATCAATCAGAGATATCTGCTTGGCACTGTGGAGGCTTGAGAAAATTTCTTCCATCTGAGGCATCGGGAATGCATCCTTCGCCGTTACCCTGTTTAGTTCTCTGAAATCGATGCAAAATCGATAGGTTCCGTCGGCCTTTTTCGTCAATAGCACGGGTGATGAATACGGGCTGTGCGTTCGTCTGATGATTCCTTTCGATTCCATCTCGGTTACTTGCTTCTGTATCTCCACCAGGGTGTTCTGTGGAATTCGTCTGAAGCTTGGCTTACATTGTCCTCCTGGGATCAATGGTATTCGATGTTCAACCCAATTGCAAAATCCGTAATCATCTTCCGCGTCTGTGAATAAGTGGGCATACCTGCTCAGTACGTTGCGTATTGCACGGTTCTGACAATCAGGCACGGCTTTGAGTGCACCAATCCGGTCGGTTCTCTCCTTGTTTATCTCGATCGTCTCGTTAGCCACGATCACCACATCGTTTCTCATTTCGATGGTGACACCGAGCCGTTTCAGGATGTCGGTTCCGATGATGGTTTCGGTCGTCTCCTCCACGATGAACATGTCATGGCTGATGAGCGTTTCTCCTATCCTGATTCGTAACCGCTGCGTGCCCGTCACTTTCAAAGAATGCCCGCCGACCGTCTGCATCGTGATTGAAGATGGGTTTACTGGAACCCCGTTGAACTTCTTTGTAATTGACACTGCCGCTCCTGTGTCTACTATGGCTCGGACAGACACACCTTCTATAGTTACCTGGAGGACTGGTACTCGCCACCGACTCGGCATGGATAGAGAGAAACAATGGGGCACATTGACGTTGGTGCAGAATCTCGCCACATGACCACTCTGGTTGCATCGGAAACAGCGGCGACCGTTCCGGATTACCCGTACATTGCGTTGTGAAGTGGTGCTTGAAGACTCTATCGACAACAGCTGCTCCACCATTTCGGATAGGCGATTTACTTTCTGTTCCAACTCAGCATGCTGGATGCTTCTCACTGTCACTCGTTCCGACAAATTCTGGGCGACCGTCACCAGATCCAACGCTTTGCTGTCTCCCACCAGCGACGCCAATTTCACCTGATCATGGAGTGGATCGGGCAGACTTCGGATAAACTGCTGTTTCAGTAGGCGCTCTCTTGCTTTGCCCTCTAACTCGGGGAGCCCAATCGTTAGATGTCTGTCCAGCTGCTGGAAAAACACCATCAAATCCTCCTGTTCGTCCCACCTGGCTGCGTGAAATCGTTGCAGTGCTCGTTCTCTCTCCAGACCCTTCCCAAATTCTGCACACAAGGCAACCTTCATCTCAGCGAACGAACAGCCGGGTTTGGCCTTCCGAGTGAGCAGATACACCGCCTTGGCTCGTCCACTCAACCGTATGCCCAACGCAATTAGCAAATTTGCATCCCCCCTCACCCCCGTGCAAGCCGCAATTCCGTCGAACTCATCGAGCCACGCCTCCACGTCACCGGCCGCAAATTGCTCTAACTGGGTCAACTCCATCACGATTGGTCACGGCACCAGTGTAGCGCGAACGACAAGACAGGGGGGTAGACGTTTATTGCACACCGAAAATGGGCACATGAGGGTCTCGCGCGCGCCATCGAATATCGACTAGATTTCCGTCCCACAACGCAACACAGGTACGGATGTTAGAGACGAGCCAGTCCTTTCGCCTCGGGAGCTCTGACTTGGAAGATCCGCCTTCCTGTTTTCGCCTCGATCCCCACTTCTCTGTACCCGATTTGGATCGGCCAGGAGTCGTTCGAGAGCTCTCGACTTGCTTGTTCTGGGCTGTGTCAATCGGCTCGGCCTCGGTCCTGTGGGCTGCGCTAGCGGCGTATATGTCTGATTTATTGCGCTGTCCACATATTCCCGCTCCGTAGTTCCGGGCCCAGGCTCGTCGCTAGCCGTCTTTCGCGATCCGCTCTCAGCTAGCTCCGAAGAGCTCCCCAGAGGCATTCTTGGAAGCGGCCCCTCTACACCCGCCCCTCCTCCAGGACCTTTCTTCCTCTCGTACCATGGTCGCAAGAGAGCAGCATTCACCCAACGTTTCATTCCTCCGCAGTCGATTAAGAAGTTGCCCGCTTTCTGGTCGATAATGGTGTAGGGGCCTTTCCAGCGTTCTCTGAACTTGCTTGCGCCCGGCCCGTCATGATCCGGCCGATCGTTGTTCCGTAACTTGACCCGTTCTCCAATCCTGAATGGCCTCCACTTGTGAGCCTCATGCCTGGCGTCGTAATTTCGCTTATTCCGCGCTTGTCGAGCTTTGGTTTCGCTTCTAGCTTTCCCTCGCAGTCGCTCTTGATGCTCAGCTGGATGTTTCCACTCACCCTGGTTCGGTAGGCAAGTATCGAGCGCAATCCGTGGTTCTCTGCCGAACAGTAATTCGAATGGCGAGACCTTGGTGGTTGATTGCATGCTGGTCCGATACGCGATCAGAACCTGAGGCAAAGCATCTTCCCATGCCAACTTCGTGCAGTTTATCCACGTCTTCAATGTCCGGTTGAACCGCTCGGTCATCCCGTTGGTTTGTGGGTGGTACGGTGAAGTTCGCCGTCTCTGGATGCCCCACTTGTCCAACACTGACTTAAACGCTCTTGACTCGAAGCAGGGCCCTTGGTCCGTGATGATACACTGTGGGATCCCATACCTTGCAGGCACATTGAATTCGAATACTTGCGACACTGTCTCGCCTGTTTGGTCCTTGATTGGTATGGCTTCCACCCATCGAGTGAAGTGGTCAATCATCACTAGAATGTATCTGTTTCCTGTTCGACTCACTGGTAAGGGCCCAAAGACGTCCAGTCCCCAACACTGAAGTGGCTCACCAACCTCCATCGATCGCATCGGCGGTCTCGGGGACTCCATCTCCCGACTCGTTTGGCAGTTTGGGCACTCCCGAAGGTATGCCGCGACGTCCTTCCTCATGGTTGGCCAAAACACTCGCCTCCGCAGCAATTCAAAGACCCGCTCGAATCCCATATGGGCGCCATCATGAGTTATGCGCATCACACGTTCTCGCTGATTTGGTGGAACAAAAGGCACTTTCCGTCCGTCTATCGCCACCACCACGTTATCGTTTTCGACCTTCAACCTGTCCCAGATCTTGAGGAGTTCCTCCACCTCCTCCGATGTAGCCTCCGGTTTGGTGCCAGCCCGTAAGTGAGAGCACAACACATTCACGAATTCATCTGTCCTTTGATCTCCCAGCAGGTTCCTCTCCCCCATCGCGATCGCACGCACCGGTATGGCATTGTCTGGCATGATGTCGTCCAAACACGGGCGTGACAACATATCTGGCAATACATTTTGCGTTCCATCCACGTGCTCAATGGTGAAGTTGAATTCCTGCAATCGGTAGGCCCATCGCGCAAGCCGTCCCCGCGGGTCTTTCGCCGTCATCAACCACGAGAGCGGTTTGTGGTCAGTGACGACCCGGAATTCATTCGCCAGTAAGTAATTTCTCCACTTCTCTAACGCCCACACGATGGCCAAGCATTCTTTCTCCGTTGTTGAATACTTCTGTTCCGCCCCCGTCAGCACTCTGCTCGCGTACTCCACCACCCCAGCCGGTTGAGACAAAACCGCACCGATGGCCACGTTGCTTGCGTCGACAGCCACAGTGAACCTCTCACCAGGATTGGGTAGCCGTAGACATGTCGGGGCTTCTGCGATGCCTGCCTTTAGATGGTCAAAGGCCTGATCCGCTTCAGCTGTCCACACGAAGGGCACGTCCTTGCGAAGCAGCTTTAACAACGGGCTGACCTTCTCTGCGAACTGGGGCACAAACTTTGAATCATATGCCACCACTCCCAAGAACGAACGGAGCTGACGCTTGGATTTTGGTTTTGCGAAGCACTTGATCGTCTCGCGTTTCTCCGGAAGTGGATGGACTTGACCATTGCCCACGATGTGACCCAAGCATACAATTGACTTTTGGGCAATCTGCGACTTTTTACGACTGAGTTTCAGACCAGCTTCATCTAGCCTCTGCAGTACTGCTCCAAGTCTGGTCACATGTTCCTGTTCCGTCTCAGAGAAGACGATGATGTCATCACCGTACACAACCACGCCTTGCAGGTTCGCGAGGACCATCAGCAACAAACGCCTGAATGTAGCCGGGGCGTTGCACAATCCAAACGGCATTCTCAAAAACTCATACTGCTGGCCATTGACACTGAAAGCCGTCTTGTGGCGATCTTCTTCTGCGATCGGCAGTTGCCAATATCCCGAGCGGAGATCAATCAGAGATATCTGCTTCGCACTGTGAAGGCTTGAGAAAATTTCTTCCATCTGAGGCATCGGGAATGCATCCTTCACCGTCACCCTGTTTAGTTCTCTGAAATCGATGCAAAATCGATAGGTTCCGTCGGCCTTCTTCGTCAATAGCACGGGTGATGAATACGGGCTGTGCGTTCGCCTGATGATTCCTTTCGATTCCATCTCGGTCACCTGCTTCTGTATCTCCACCAGGGTGTTCTGTGGAATTCGTCTGAAGATTGGCTTGCATTGTCCTCCTGGGATCAACGGTATTCGGTGTTCAACCCAATTGCAAAATCCGTAATCATCTTCCGCGTCTGTGAATAAGTGGGCATACCTGCTCAGTACGTTGCGTATTGCACGGTTCTGACAATCAGGCACGGCTTTGAGGGCACCAACCCGGTCGGTTCTCCCCTTGTTTATCTCGATCGTCTCGTTAGCCACGATCACCACATCGTTTTTCAGGTCAATTGTGACACCGAGCCGTTTCAGGATGTCGGTTCCGATGATGGTTTCGGTCGTCTCCTCCACGATGAACATGTCATGGCTGATGAGCGTTTCTCCTATCCTGATTCGTAACCGCTGCGTGCCCGTCACTTTCAAAGAATGCCCGCCGACCGTCTGCATCGTGATTGAAGATGGGTTTACTGGAACCCCATTGAACCTCTTCGTAATTGACACTGCCGCTCCTGTGTCTACTATGGCTCGGACAGACACACCTTCTATAGTTACCTGGAGGACTGGTACTCGCCACCGACTCGGCATGGATAGAGAGAAACAATGGGGCACATTGACGTTGGTGCAGAATCTCGCCACATGACCATTCTGGTTGCATCGGAAACAGCGGCGACCGTTCCGGATTACCCGTACATTGCGTTGTGAAGTGGTGCTTGAAGACTCTATCGACAACAGCTGCTCCACCATTTCGGATAGGCGATTTACTTTCTGTTCCAACTCAGCATGCTGGATGCTTCTCACTGTCACTCGTTCCGACAAATTCTGGGCGACCGTCACCAGATCCAACGCTTTGCTGTCTCCCACCAGCGACGCCAATTTCACCTGATCATGGAGTGGATCGGGCAGACTTCGGATAAACTGCTGTTTCAGTAGGCGCTCTCTTGCTTTGCCCTCTAACTCGGGGAGCCCAATCGTTAGATGTCTGTCCAGCTGCTGGAAAAACACCATCAAATCCTCCTGTTCGTCCCACCTGGCTGCGTGAAATCGTTGCAGTGCTCGTTCTCTCTCCAGATCCTTCCCAAATTCTGCACACAAGGCAGCCCTCATCTCAGCGAACGAACAACCGGGTTTGGCCTTTCGAGTGAGCAGATACACCGCCTTGGCTCGTCCACTCAACCGTGTGCCCAAAGCAATTAGCAAATTTGCATCCCCCCTCACACCCGTGCAAGCCGCAATTCCGTCGAACTCATCGAGCCACGCCTCCACGTCACCGGCCGCAAATTGCTCTAACTGGGTCAACTCCATCACGATTGGTCACGGCACCAGTGTAGCGAGAACGACAAGACAGGGGGGTAGACGTTTATTGCACACCGAAAATGGGCACATGAGGGTCTCGCGCGCGCCATCGAATATCGACTAGATTTCCGTCCCACAACGCAACACAGGTACGGATGTTAGAGACGAGCCAGTCCTTTCGCCTCGGGAGCTCTGACTTGGAAGATCCGCCTTCCTGTTTTCGCCTCGATCTCCACTTCTCTGTACCCGATTTGGATCGGCCAGGAGTCGTTCGAGAGCTCTCGACTTGCTTGTTCTGGGCTGTGTCAATCGGCTCGGCCT
>CALYDF020006366.1:0-13454 GCA_944474145.2 Dicrocoelium dendriticum
ATAATTATGCATTACAATAGGCACTGTTTTGGAATCGCGCGTATCGCTATGCGTCCTTTCTGTTCCGGAACTTTTGTATAAAGCGTGAACAATTGTATATTTTTTGCGATCCTGCTATTCACCTTTGATGAGACCACATAGCTGGACAGCACCTCGCCTCGCCGAGGAATTTACCGGTTATTTATTTAGTTCTTTATATCGTCCCCGGACTTATTACAATCAAACTTAAAATCTTTTTGTTTCAAGGTTACAGCGTGTTTGTCGCGGGACCGTCCTATCCGCTACAAGCGCGGGTTTGAATGCGCGCAGCTGTTCATTTGCATAACCGGTTTCTGCCTTCTCAGAAAGTAAGCTTTTTATTGGGTTAACTTCTTACGCAACGTGTTTATAAAGAGGTTATTACCTTCAAACATCCAAAAGATGATATGCACCATTCCCAATTGGCAAAGTTGAATAAAATTGGAAAAGTGGAAACATAACTGTGGGTGAGATTTAAAAAGAAAACGTAATATAGAAAACGGTTTAAGGATGTCCGCGGTATTTATTTCAGCAGGCATCCTACATTATTAATAAACATTACTGTGGGTTCAATGGCATAAAATTTACCTCCTACCATCTACAACTGTGTGTACCGGAATCACACTGCCGAATGAACATTATTTCCAAGTGGCGGATAGGACACTCCGCCCTTCAAGGTATTTTTTACTGTAATCCTTGTTTGAGAATAGTAGTTGAATAACACTGCACAAAAAATTTGGCTTTTGTCAGTTTTCTTGTGATACGAAGCAACTTAGAAGTAACACTAATGCAGAAGAAGAAGTGTAGTGCGCAACTGGAATAAGTTGCCTTCGGAACTAATGGATTGTGAGACTGTAGTTGCCTTCAAAGCAGGCCTAGACAGGTGCTGGCCGCGTATTTTTCCGGAATTAATATAATCCTATCCAATTTATTCGCATTGTTATCCGATGTTGATCCTTGTAAAAGCAAAGATTGCTCTCGCTTTTGCTTCATTTCTTTTTGCAGAGGCAAGGAGAGGCGATCAAAAGTCGAAGTGCCGGGGGCTCTGGTTCGCTTACCGGTACAAGAAGCTGGACGCTCGTTAGGCGGAAGCCTGTATCGTCCACGGATTTTGACCTGACCTGACCTGACCTGCCCTTATATAAAGCAGTGGTCAGGCCGCATCTGGAGTATTGTGTTCAGTCCTGGTCACCGTACCTCCGGACTGACATCATTTATATAGAAAAGATTCAGAAACTTGCGACCAGGATGATTGAAGGTCAACGAGGGGAGTCTTACGAAGATCGTCTAAGTAGCTTAGGATTATTTTCCTTGGAACGGCGCAGGTTGAGAGGGGATTTGATAGAGACGTTTAAGATCATTAAGGGACTTAGTGGTATTAGTTCCACCAATCTGTTTGAGCTGGCTACGTCAGACCATCTGCGCGGGCATCGCCTGAGGCTCAAACATCATAGAGCTCGTTTGGACATCGGGGCAAAGTTTTTACGAACCGAGTAGTTAACTACTGGAATAAACGTCCTTCTGATTTAGTGGAGTCTGAGACCGTGGTAGCTTTCAAAAGGGGCTTAGACAATTGTTGGTCCATCCTTTTTCCAGTGCTATTGTAGTTGTACTGGTATATATAGTGTATTTTGATGCTGGCATATGAAAATGTAGAGATTGCTCTTGTTCTTGCTTCATTCCATTGCAGAAGCAGGAAGAGACAATCCAACGTCGAAGTGCCGGGAGCCGCTTCACTTACCGGCACAAGAACTGGACGCTCGTTAGGCGGAAGCCTCTATCGTCCATCTGACCTGACCTGACCTGAACTTACTGGACTATTTGGTCACGCCGAGCCTTCATGTTTAATCGTTTGAGCCCTTGGACGAATTCCTTGTTTGGAAACTATTTGAATAACACCGCACAAAAACTTTGTCTTGACAGTTTTCTGTGCTTCTAAAGGACTCCGTAGTCCTAACATACTCACAATATCTTGCGGGTGTCATCATTATCACGACGCAGTCTCCGTGGAGTCTCCGTACGACTTACGGCTTGCTACTCCCTGCATACGCTGAATACTCCTTCATCTGCACGAAAACGCTTGTGTGGACACTGTCCTGCTTGAAAAAGTGCATCATATTGGGTGCCCCCGGTGAGTTCAAATCGGTGCGTACGTTTCTCTTGCGGTATTATCCGACTTTGCTCTCGCTGTCTGCATTGTAGGCCTTCGCAAGCCGGTCCTCACCTTTTCGTTGTTCTTACCTTTTCTTCATTGCTGTCAAGATGGTTAGAAAAGTTGTGGGTATGCCTTCGGGTCTTAAAACAGCTGATTCAGTTTACCTATGCGGCTTAGAGAGATGCTCTATACCTGCAACCGACTTGTCGTGTGGTATGCAATGCGATCTTTGCGGTAGATGGTTCCATGAGGCATGCACCGGTTTGCCTGCTGATCAGTATGCTCTCTTGGCAAGCAATGAGAGGTTCCTTTATAGCTGTGAAGATTGTTTTAAGCTTAAAGCTCAGCGCTGTGTAACCACGAAGGATTGCTTCGATTCGCTCGTTTCCAGACTGACAAATATGAAACTGTGTTGTCTTTGCTGTTGACAACTTTGGATGGGAAAGTTGAAGGTTTAGTAGATCGCCTGACACCATCCGTTGTTCTCGGCCAGGTGAAATTAGCGGATAGTAGCACGCAAACGGATTCCGTCGACCTAACACCCTATCCAGCAACAGATTGTGAGCTAGTTGGCGCTAAACAGTTGGAAGGAGTACGTGATTCCACAGCTAGTGACGAAATATTGCAGACCTTGCCAGCAAAACGTAAGCGGAGCAAGAAGAAGAAAGCTGTAAACTTGCAAAATGCGGTAGTATCGGAGTGTACAGAGGATCAGGTAAGCACGTCGCTTGCAGAGCCTTCAGTATTGAGTTCTTCGGCGTCTCCTCCCAAAGCCTCTTCCTACGCAGCTAGTGCATCCAAGCAACCAGCCACCCAGTCGCAGGCTTCGGTGACTGTGACGCGTGGAGTAGGCACCCCTCCCGCCGCAGTGACTCTTACACTGATAGCAGTGTCATCTTTAGGAATGTCACGGAGTCCACCGCCGCTCTTCCAAAGGAGTGAATGCTTGATGACCTACAATGGTTTAAGATTTAGGTTTCCAAACTGCTACCGCCAGGGTTTCCTGGCTTAACTGTACGGAAACTCATTAGGCTTGAGTCTGTGCCGGTCGATGTTTTGGACGTCAACCCCAGTTTACTGAGAGTCGTTATTTCAAGACCGGACGAGCGTAATACGCTTCTGCGTTTCGCTTTTACACTCAAAGGTTCTGGGGTCAGTATTCAACCTGACCTCGCATTGGCTGATAGGTTAAAAATGAAGCCGCCATAAAGGATCTCAAAGCCAGTCGAGAGGCCGGCGAAACGGGATTTCGATTAATGGGTTTTCGGGTGGTGAGCCAGGGGTTCACTTCCGCTCTTCCAGAGCCAGTTCTGGTGGCACCCGACCCCCGGCTCACGATCCCAATTTCCTTAAAGTAGTCCTCAGCAGCCTGCGTAGTCTGAGGAACAAGATGTGCGAGATTGGCACTCTTGTAGAAAGTTCCCGGCCAGACGTACTTGCTTTCACTGCGACGTGGCTGTTCTCCGATATCCTGGACAGTGAAATGTGTTTGCCTGGCTATACCCTTCTGCGAGCTGATCGCGCCTCATGCTGTCGCGGAGGTGGAGTTGCTTTGTACGTCAGATCCACCTTGACTATTTCGCAAACATATTCCTTCAATTCCCCTGATGTAACTGCCGAGGCTCTTGCGGTGGATGTTTGCGCTTCTTTCACGCAATTCAAAATTGTGTTATTATACAGAAGCCCCGAAAGTGCGTCAAGCGGGCTCATTGATTTCATTCGTACTCATACGACAAATAGGCGTCTGGTTATGGGTGATTTTAATGTTCCTGAGGTTGATTGGCGCAATTTCTGCACAGTAGCGTCTGGACGTTTTTCTAATGATCTTCTTGACCTATCCTTACAAGCATCCCTTCATCAGTTTGTACGAAGGCCGACTAGGTTCATGAAGGGCCAAAAGACTTCCATTCTAGACCTCATCTTTGCGAAATCGATGGACTTTGTGCGTGATGTAGTGTATGATTCCCCCGTGGGTTCTAGTGATCCCGTTTGCCCATTATTCAAATGCGCCTTAAGTCGGTGACGTTGAGTGTGTATTATCAGGAGGCCACATCTGGCGCGCTGATTTTCAAGCCACCACGGACAAGACTGCAAATCAACTCTATCGTTTCGGAGGATGATACCGTCCAGGTTGCTTGGGACAAGTTAAAATTATTTCTTTGCGAGATTTCTCTCCCCCACATTCTAATCTCAGCGAGGAATAAGGTGGGGGCAAAGCTCCCTTGTTTTGACTCTGAGGCGCGCAGGATGCTCAGTAGGCGATCCAGGTGTTAGAAGACTTACATATAAACTCCGTCAGAAGGTACCTATCATCGCTACTGTGGCATGCGAAATGCGTGTAAACAGCGTCTGCGGGCCGCACGCTTGAGGTATAAACTAACGCTGGCTAGATCCGCATCAACTAACCCGAAACGGTTCTTTGGTTATGTCAAACGCAGATGCAATGCAAATTCGCCTATCTCTCTGTTGGTTGGACCTAACGGCACAAGTTGTAGTGGAAAGGCTAAACGAAAAGGGTTTAGTTACGTAAAAGAACTCCCAGTCTATAAAATAAGAATGCTGGACCTGACCTTCGGTAAAGCACGATCCTCGGTAGGCCATCAGTTAGTCGCACAATCCGGTCGGAAGAGGAAACTTAGTTGGCACAATAATTTGCCGCGTTAGATCCGATGAACGAGGCTAGCAGACTGACGACGACTAACAGCACAACACGCTTAACGGAAACCAGAGGGTGAATCGAAACCCGAAAAAGTATTTTATCGATTTTTGGTCGGTTAAAACAAAACTGTACAATAACTAGTGGCAATAGAAATAGGAAGGTACAATTGAGAAGAGAGATGTACAATTGCTACAGAACTCCCCCCCCCCTAGAGCGTGAGTCACTGAGATAAAAGCTCGGTACTTTTGTGTCCTTTATCGTAGTCTTGAAGGGATAAGAACTGTACGGCCGAAGCGTGTTCGATGATGCGATTTCGAGTTTGTCGTGAGATGCTTGGGGTGTGGAAGAGGGAACAGAGGTGTCACAGATGGGCTGAGTAGGAGGCGTACTTGGGTAGGTGGGCTGGTCGTTGACAGGAATGTCCGTGAGTTTTGGTAGTGGTCGCGTCTCGATATAAGCCGACTTCAAGCTGTCAATACTCACAATATCCTGATAATAATTTTTATCCAGCACGAACTATTTCTCTTTCTGGGCAACAACCTTAAAGGGGCCCTCGTTAGCCGGTGCCAGAGGCTTACGGACGGATCGACACGCACGAAAACGAAGGGGCAAGTGCGCGAATCCGGGTGTACCTGTTGACTCCAAGGGCTGATTCGAGGTGGTGTTGGACGAATTGAACTGTAGTGTTGCCTCAGGCGTGTGACGTACGAGGTCGGATCAACTTCTCCAGTAACCCTTGAGTCTAGCACCATTTCTCCCGGAAGTCTGAGTAGTGCCAAAAATCAACTCAACGGGACAACAGCCAATGTCTTCTGTAATGGTGTTACGAATACCAAGCAAGTTACTCGATAGACGTTCTGACCATTTTGAGTTCGACTGTGAGGCAGTAATTGCGGCTTTAAGTTGGCGATGGAAACGTTCAATGATGCCATTAGCAGCTAGGTGGTAGGCGGTTGTCCGTAGGTGGGAACAACCGAAGCAGCCGTTCATGTCACGAAACAAAGCCGAATTTAATTGGGGCCCTCTATCGGTAGTAATAGTGGCTGGCGTGCCAAATACGAAAATCTAATTCTTAATGAATGTTGGCGCCACAGTTTCTGTAGAAGCATCACGTAAACGCACGGCAAGTGGCCATCGCGTATAACGATCAACACGTCAATAAGTAGACAAAACCGTTGGTTGGAGGCAAGGGTAGAAAGATATCAAGATGAACATGTTTGAAACGAGAGTCGTGAAGAGCAAACGTACCGGGGACGGTAGTCGTTGACGCTGGATCTTACTGGTTTGGCAAGTGATACAGTGTTTGGCCCAATGCTGGATCTCGGAGCGCATGTTGTGTCAAATGGAGCGATCAGTAATCAGCTTACCGGTGGCTCGGGTGTGAGATTCTATGCAGGTGGTCAAAGACGATTCGGCGGTATTGCCGAGGGACCAAAGGCCGGGGTTTGCCAGCAAAAATATCACAGTAAATTTTTGAGTCTGAGTTAAGGATAGGCGACTGTGATATTTTGTTCGATGAATTTGGTCTCAATTGCACAAACTCAGGATCTTCTTCCTGATGAGCTGCTATGTCTTCTAAGTTAATCGTCTGCCATGAAACTTCGTGAAGACAAATACGCGACATGGCATCGGCGACGTTACTGGCAGCATCAACATGGCGAATGTCGGTCGAAAACTGTGAGATATAATCCAAATGACGAATTTCCTTGGGAGAGAAACGGTCGGATGAACCACGGAGAGCAAGGACAAGTGGTTTATGGTCTGTAAGAATGCTAAACGTGCGACCTTCAAGCAGGTGCCGAAAATGTTTGATAGCGAGGTAGAGAGATAAGAGTTCCCTACCAAAAGTGTTGTATCGCGTCTGTGCTGGTTGAAGTTCGCGAGAGAAAATGGATAGCGGCTCAGGTTGACCGTTGATTACCTACTGAAGAACAGCCCCAACGGAGGTCTGAGATGCATCAGTCTTGAGCATGAGAGTGGTGTCAACAACAGTCCTCAAATGACTAAGCGCGGTAGCGTTGGACAACGCGTGCTTGATCTTGTCGAATGCATCAATAGCTTCTTGAGTGGGCTCGAATTTTCGTGACCTGCCTTTAAGTAAATTGGTCAGTCGCTGGAGTAGCCCAGAGCAATCCGGTCTGAAACGGCTGTACTAATTCACCATGCCGAGAAAACGACGGAGACTTGAAGGATTGCGGCATGGGGTAATCTGCAATCGCTTGTGTTTTCTCGGGGAGTGGACTAATACCGTTGCCACCAATTCGGTGGCCCAAAAAATCAACAGAACTTTGGTCAAAAACATGTCAACATTAATCGTAACGCCGTACTGAGCAAAGTGTTCGAAGTTCGATCGGAGATGTGACAGATGCTCATTATGATTGGTACTGGCCACAAGAATATCGTCAATGTAGGCGTAGACAAAGTTGTGCCCTCTAAGGACTTGATCGATAAACCTTTGGAAAGTCTGTGGGGCGTTTCATAGACCAAATGGCATGCGAACGAATTCATAAAGACCAAATGTGTGGTTGTGGCGGTCTTCGGAATTTCGTCGGGAGCAACCGGAATTTGGTAGTGTGCATGCACCAAGTCAATCTTAGAAAGAATTGTTCTTCCATGTAAACCGGTTGTAAAATCATGGATGTGCGGAATCGGATATCTATCGGGGACGGTGGAATTGTTTAGTACCCAGTAATCTCCGCAAGATCTCCAGTCGCCACTGGACGTTTTAGGAACTATATGAAGCGGGGAGGACAATACCGAAACGAAGCATATGCTCGAACTCTGACTTGACAGTAGCGAGCTGGTCTGGAGGTAATCGTCGTGGTCCGGCGATTACTGGCGGTTCATGTGTTAAAAGGTGATACGTTATTTCGTGCTTAAGCTCAGGAAAATCATTAGACGATTGATAAAGAGTAGGAAACTGCAGCAATGGTTTGGTGAACACATTGTCGGTGGGCCATGCCAAGTGGTGACCGATCGAACTGATCCAACTGACTTTACCCGAAACGGACAAGGATGTCAAACTATCGCATAGTTTACGGTTACGCAGGTCCACGATCAGGCCGAACTTGGTAAGGAAATCAACACCAAGGATGGGGCGTTGGACGTCAGCGATGAGAAAAACAAAGGGGAAACTTCGACGAAGACCAAGGTTGAGAATCAGCATTTTCTGGCCGTATGTCTGGATCTTGGTATTGTTCACTGCCTGCAATGTCAGCCCGGTTGGAAGTAGGTTACGTTTTTCTGCAGCACGAGGAATAACGCTGACCTCGGCACTGGTGTCAACCAAGAAGTACAAATTGGTTGAGGAATCGTAGACATAAAGTAGGCGACTGTAAGGGTGGCCACACAGCTGTCGCCATCACTGGCTGGCATGGAAGTTTCCCTGCTGCGGTTTATGGAATGCCTTCGGGTGGTTACAACCAGGTCAACAATTCCTTGAATCGTGGCCAAAACGGTGATGGTACCAACAAAAATGACGTTTCGAACTCCTGGTGGGACTACGTCTACTTCGAGAGGAGCGTCTAGGGCTTCTACCAGTAGCGATTAATGCTCGAGACAGCGAGCTCCAGCTTCGATAACCTCTCGGAAATGACTTCCATTGGGTCAGTCTTAAGATCGGCGTTAGCGGTCGACTCAACTGAGTGACATGCTGCGTGTTTATGAAAGCGCTCATAAACTTTGTCTGCTGTCTCGGCCAGCTTGTCCAAAGCCAAATCATCTGTAAACACGGCGAAAAGAACTGGGGTATTATCTGGAAGCCATTTCGTCCAGGGCTGTCACAGAATTGTATCATCGATCTTAGAGGAACCGACCAACATACGCATGTGCTTGACGAGTTGTGACGGCGTGCGATCGGGCTCAGATACCGTCTCTTCGTGGTCACCCTCTGAAGCTGCACAAGCCCAGATCTGATCGCGTTAGAGCTGACTTTCGTTTATCACGCGGGGTCCTCGACTCATAGAACGCACTACCCAGCGAACTGTCTAGGTCTGGGTGTCCTGGCAGTATCTCAGTCCACATACGACCATGACATTTTCTTCAAACATAAAATTCATCCTGCATCGGCCGTCGCGCAGATTATCAAGGATCGCCTTATCTGCTGCATACAGCAGGGCGGATAAGCGAAAGCATGCTACTGCTGGCGCCTCCCTTCTTTCTTTTCCACCTTTTTCTCTTACTCCCATCCCGGCCCCATTACTAACCTTCCTTCTATAATTCCCGGCTTAATTGACAGCAACCGAAGTGCTACTGGAGTAGTACCATCTGCAGCCACCATCCCACAGCACCTATCGGGCGCCTATCGGCAAAAGTCCCTTATAAGACCACGCTGTCCTGTTTCCATGGCGACCTTCAACGTCCGCACTCTAAGACAAACAGGTCAGCAGGCTGCACTCGCACGCACCTTGGACACACTGGGTGTTGATGTGTGTTCTGTGTCCGAAACTAGGATTAATGACCCTAACGGGGTTATTGAATTGACTGCACCCGGCTTATCCTCTCGTTATTGGTTGCACGCACCTGGAGACGCCGAGGCGGCACTCACGGGTCAAGCTGGTGTAGGTATCATTCTCAGCTCCAAGGCTGGGTCATCGTTGGTTGATTGGATTCCGGTGAACAGTCGTTTATGTGCAGCCCGTTTGACGACATTAGCTAAGGTGAATTCGCGAAGTAAAACAAAACGCTGTTTGTTTGTGATTTCTGCTTATGCTCCCACGGACTGCAGTTCTAATGCAGTCAAGGACACTTTCTATCACGAACTGAACACGCTGCTACGCAGTGCTACTAGTTCAGATATTAAAGTACTTGCAGGGGATATGAACGCACAAGTAGGGCGTCTGAGCTCTTCAGAAGCTCAGCTGGGTGGTAAGTATGGACTTAACGCCGAACGGACTGACAACGGCGAGCGTCTGCTGCAACTGTGTGCGGAGCACCAGTTGTTTTTTTACTAGCACTGCTTTTAGACACAGTGGGCGCCGAAGTGCCACTTGGCGTCCACCTGTAGCTGGCCAGCGATGGACCCAAATTGACCACATAGCCATAAGTTACAGGTGGCGTGGTTCCATTCTGGATTGTCGCTCGTACTGGAGTACGTGTGTGGACTCTTATCATGCCTTGATACGCTGTCGTTTCTCCATGAACTTTACGGGAAGGCGCACAAAGCGTCTCTCCCGATTGGCAACGGAGAAATTGTCCCAGCCCTCGGTCAGGCAAGCCTATCAAGAAGCACTGCATAGCGAACTCTCGCTGTCTTGTCCTAATGACACTGAACTTCAGTGGAATAGGATCTCGGCCGCCATGCACGACGCAGGAGCATCTGCTTGTGGCACTATCAGTCGCCACCGCACCAGTCACTGGATATCCGAGAGGTCGGTGAACCTGTTGGAATCTAGCAGACACCTCCCGACTGGTTCTGAACACAATGTGACCAGACGGGCTATTAGGCGTGAACTAAAGCGGAGCCTACGTGCTGACAAGGAAGCCTGGTGGACCAGTCGGGCTCAAGAAATGGAGGGGTCAGGAGCAGTAGGCAATTACCGCAAGCTCTTCCAGCTAATCCGCACCACTGGTCCGAGAAAACCAGGCGTCAGTGAGACAATCAGAGACAGCGCGGGTGCGCTGATACACAATAAGGAGCGCCGTATGGCTCGTTGAGCGGAACACTTTGGAGATCAGTTCAGCTGGCCCCCTACTCCCGGACCTCTTCCTACTCAGGTAATGCAGGACGAGCCATGGACGGTTAGTTTAGAACCTCCGTCGGAGGCCAAGGTCCGAAACGCGATCACAGCCCTTAATCGTTTTCGTGCCGCCGGCCCGGATTCCCTCCCACCTGCACTATTGAAGGATGGTGGTGAGGTCCTCTGCAGGGCACTGACCTCCCTATTCGAACGTATCTGGAATGAAATGAGTGTCCCGGCTAATTGGAGCGAATTGATTATAGTGACAATATACAAGAAGCGCAGTCGCACAGACTGTGCGAACCACAGGGATATTAGCCTAACGCTAGTTGTAACAAAATTATTGGCCTCGCTTATCGTTCGTCGCCTCACTGCGGAACGGGAATCTCGGATTATGGAAGATCAGGCCGGTTTCCGCCCAGGACGTGGTTGTATAGACCATATATTCACTTTGCGGCAGGTGCTAGAGCAGCGCCACACATACCGCAGACTGACAATAGCTGTGTTCCTCGATTTCAAGAGTGCGTTCGATTCAGTCGATCGATCGATTCTGTTCGAAATACTTGCGCGGAGAGGTGTTCCCACGAAATATGTGAACATCCTTCGTGCTCTATACTCGAACACTACAAGCCGCGTCAGGGTGTATGGTGTCCTATCGGATAGCTTTTCGACTACAAGTGGCGTTCGTCAGGGTTGTCCGATTTCCCCATTTTTGTTCAATTTCGTCGTGGATTCTATCATGGAGTGTTCCCTTGCGAAATCTCAAGATATAGGTGTTGAAGTGCTCCCTGGTGAACGGTTAGTTGATCTAGATTATGCGGACGATATCGTCTTGCATTTCGACGATGTTGCGGCGGCACAATCAACCCTGAATAGCCTATCCAGAGTGGTCCCATTATTTGGTATGCACTTCGCACCTTCAAAGTGCAAATTGTTGCTGCAGGACCACCAGCCACTCGATGACCCCTTGACGCTTGCTGACGAGGGACTCGATGTGGTTGATCAATTCACTTATCTTGGCAGCTGCATCAGCAATGATGGGCGCATAGAAACTGACGTCGGCTCACGCATTGCAAAGGCCAGAGCTGCCTTCTTGAACCTGTGGCATCTTTGGCGACAGAAGGGAGTTTCCCTCCGTCTGAAAGGCCGTGTATACAAGGCCCCAGTGAGGGCGGTTCTGCTGTATGGTAGTGAGACTTGGCCCCTTCGGTCTGAAGATCTGAGGCGCCTTCAAGTCTTTGATCATCGTTGTCTGCGAAGCATTGCTGGTGTCGGATGGCACCAGCGTGTCCGCAACGATGATGTGCGTAGGCGAGTACTAGGTGGTGATGATCATGCTAACTCCCTAGAACAACAGATAGCACTGAATAAGTTGCGTTGGCTCGGGCACGTGCTACGCATGCCTGGTCACCGCTTACCTAGGAGGGCCTTGTTCATTCTACAAGGTGTCGGATGGCACAAGGCTCGAGGTGGACAGAAGTTGACTTGGCAGCGGGAAATGAAGTCACTGACGACCAAACTGGGTGCCGTTGGTCCGTCTCGCCTTCCGGGTTGGAGTCCACGTGACTCACCTTGTGCTTGGCTCGAGACTTTACTGGACATGGCTCGCAACCGACACCAGTGGCGCGTCTGCTGCCGTCTGCTAACCGGATTGTCTGTTTAAAGTGTGTTTGGTGCTGAGTTATCTGTGGGGTAATGGCTGATTATGACGCGTGGCAGTGAAAGCCGCAAGGAAGCTGTCTCGCCGATGCCGCCTTATCTTTGCACGATAGCCAGCTGTTTGTGACGGAATGTTGTCTAAACAAGGTGTAGGCGCCTTGACCCAGAATGTTTGCTTAGGGCATTAAGGTTTTCAGGTAAGTCCCCCTTCTCTCCCTCTTCTTATTCTTTATTTCATAGTTCCTCATGGTTGTATGGCAGCGAAGCATCAGTTCAAATGGCTGATGTACTGCTGTTGATGATGATGATGATAACTACCCAGCGAAGTAGTATTAGCAACAACGGTGAAGAAGTTTGAACATCGACTCGACGTCCTTGGGTTGCAGTTTCAGACCTTTCCGTTTGGTTCTTAACTTTTACATCCATTTCCTTGGCTTTTCACATCTATTACTATCATTGTCTTATCCACACATCCTCTCCTGTACTACAGTTATCATTAATCTGTTTTTGTTGATTCCCTTCTCTTATCCTTTATTCTTATTCACGTGGCCGGTACAGCGGGGACTGCTAATGCAGGCCGCGTGTGTATTGATTGGTTGACCCTGATGTGATTCTTGTGTATTGATTTGGCTCTTCTCGGTTTCAACTCGCTCCCGCGAACTCCATCCTGGTTCAACGACGCATTGAAAAAGGAACACATGGGAATTTTCCTACTGTTCCTATCCAAATTGAACTTAAACTTGACACCGATGCGAGTGACCAAGCAATTGGAACTGTCTCGTCACAGAAAGGTCGTCACGGAATAAAAAGAGTAGTATCCTACCGTAGTAGAAGCCACAGCTCGAGAGGGAGAAATTATTGCACTACCAGAAATGAAATACTGGCTTTGGTGCTTATCCTAAGACAGAATCGGCATTATCTACTTGGAAAAAGATTGGTTGTACGGACCGGCCATCAGTCCATTCGATAGCTGCAAAACTTTAGGGAGCTTGAAAGACAAATTACATGCTGGCAGGGACAGTTGCGGGAATATGATTTCATATGCAAACATCGGCCAGGCAGACAGCACGCTAACGCAGACGCATTGTCTCGAATTCCGCTCCGGGACCATGGGGATTGTCCTTCATGCAACACG
The DNA here is from genome assembly GCA_944474145.2 of Dicrocoelium dendriticum. Taxonomy (NCBI): domain Eukaryota; kingdom Metazoa; phylum Platyhelminthes; class Trematoda; order Plagiorchiida; family Dicrocoeliidae; genus Dicrocoelium; species Dicrocoelium dendriticum. The sequence goes on from CALYDF020006366.1 coordinate 13,305, forward strand.
TAGCTATGGTTAACCTTCAGAGCGCAGAGTTTGGGCGCTAGCAACTGGCGCAGGCGAACGATCCAGATACTGGTTTGATTTACGAAAGATATCTTCATGGCGGTAACAGGCCAACAAGTAAGGAGATAGAAGGAACAAGTTGAGGCGCGG